>CATIXN010000590.1:0-16261 GCA_949711725.1 Leptidea reali | reverse complement strand
TTTTAGTTAAGTATTATGTTGTGTTATAATATTGTTGAAAAATATGTAGTTAGTTTTAATTTTTAAGCAACTTAACAAAAAGGCCGATAAAGTCAAGAGATTCTTAAGATAAAAATGACATCTTTTATTTGAACAATAATATTTTTATTCAAATTTCAATATTTTTGTTCAAAATAGGAGGTGACATCACTTATTGAAATTCAAAAACTACCACCCATTACAAAGCAAATGTCCCAGACCTGAGAAGAACGGGCGCAACAAACTCAGAGGGCTTGTTTTATTCATCGAAAAAATTTGTTTACAACAATGACTTTGATCGTGTATGGCACAAGGCGCTCCTCTCAAAACTTCCATCATTTGGGCTTCCCGAGAGCTTGTGCAAGTGGACCTCCAGCTTCCTCACTGGGCGTAGCATACAGGTCGTTGTCGACGGATATTGCTCGAACCCGAAGCCCGTGAATGCTGGAGTGCCCCAAGGCTGTGTGCTATCTCCTACGCTGTTTCTTCTGCATATCAATAATATGTTGGACACCTCCAACATACATTGCTATGCGGACGACAGCACTGGTGATGCCGTATACACGGGCCATGCAGGTCTCTCTCGGGAAATCGTCGATCAGTGCCGGGAGAAACTTGTGTCTTCTATCGAGTCCTCTCTCGAGAAGGTCGCGGAATGGGGTAAATTGAACCTTGTCCAATTTAACCCCCAGAAGACTCAAGTTTGCGCGTTTACCACTAAAAAAACCCCATTTGTCGTATCACCGCTCTTCGAGAACACTTCTCTTAAAGCCGCGCCTAGTATCGGAATACTGGGTCTCGAAATCTCGAGCGATTGCCAATTCCGTGGCCATCTGGAGGGCAAAGCCAAATTGGCTTCGAAGAAGCTGGGCGTCATCAATAGAGAATGGCAATACTTCAAGCCCGCCCACATTCTAGCGCTCTACAAAGCGCAGGTCCGGCCACACATGGAGTATTGCTGTCATCTCTGGTCTGGCGCACCCCAGTATCTGCTCGATCCATTTGACCGCGTGCAACGTAGAGCAGCTTGTCGGGGACTCAGTGCTCTGTGAACGGCTGGATCTCTTGGCGTTGCGTAGAGACGTCGCATCATTGTGTGTCTTCTACCGCATTTATCACGGGGAGTGTTCCGAAGAGCTGTTTAACCTGATTCCTGCCGCCGATTTCCACCTTCGCACGACATGCCACAAGTTAGGATTTCATCCCCACCATCTGGATGTGTGGCGGTCCTCCACAGTGCGGTTTTCAAGGAGCTTTCTCCCTCGTACTACAAAGCTAGTGAATGAGCTTCCTTGTGCGGTGTTTCCGGGACAATACGACATGGGTACCTTTAAAAAAAACGCGTACACCTTCCTTAAAGGCCGGCAACGCTCTTGTGATTCCTCTGGTGTTGCAAGAGAATGTGGGCGGCGGTGATCACTTAACACCAGGTGACCCGTACGCTCGTTTGTCCTCCTATTCCATAAAAAAAAAATGACGCTCTATACATAAACTTCATTGGTTTACAAAGTAATATTATACAATTAAACTTATTATTTAATAGCCTGAGGGCGGTCGCTTCATTCCCAATCTGTGGTATCATTATGAAAGTCATTTATGTTATAGTAACCTTTAACACACAAACGTTTTTTAACAATTCTTTTGAATAACGTAATACTTTTGTTATGAACATTTTCTGGGATCTTGTTGTAAAAGCATATACATTGCCCCACAAAAGACTTACTAACTCGACTTAGCCGAGTAGTAGGCATTATAAGTTTATGTCTTTTCCTGGTGTTAAAATTATGGTTATATAAGTTTCTAGCAAATTCACTTATGTGCCTATGAACATTCATTACATTATCAAGAATATATTGAAATAACATTCCTGAATGGTGCTTTTGTATAAGAATGAATTTTCTGATGAAGAAATGTATGAGTAATTATTGAACTAATTTCCAACAATAAGACAAGCATTTGTTGAAGATATAAGTGTTTGAGATGGATTTGATAAAGAACCCCACACATGGGCCATCACAGCTATTCGAGACTAGACGATAGTTAAGATTCAATGAATAATCACAAATAAAATTTGAAAAACAAAATTTTATGAACGATGCGGGACTCGAACTAACCGTTCGAGTAACGCCTCGTTATTAAATCTTGATTGCTTTGTTCAACTCTCAGGTTGTGGCTTCATCTACAGGATCTACTTTACAGTTGATAACCTGCTCAACCCCAATATTTGCATATTAGGAAATTGACTTGAGATGTCGCTCTAGTAAATCTAAACAGTATATTGTGTTTTTTTTAAAGTGATAACCCTCACTTCTAGGATTAATACACAATTAAAATTTGAAAAACAAATTTATTATGAACGATGCGGGACTCGAATCCACGAACTCCGGCGTTCCGTGCCGGTGCTCTAACCAACTGAGCTAACCGTTCGAGTAACGCCTCGTTATAAAATCTTGTTTGCTTTGTTCAACTCTCAGGTTATGGCTCAAATTTTATTTGTGTATTAATCCTAGAAGTGAACTATCACTTTAAAAAAAAACATAACATATTAATCAATAATCAATCAAATTTCGATCGATATTGCAGGTATTCAATACGTAATCCTTGACCAAGTGTATTTTATGACTGTCTTTGTAAGTGCGCATAAAAGAGACAAAAATACAAAAGCCTTTTCTCTTTCGTTTATTAACATTATTTCGAAGCAGTTTCTTAGGTTTCCGTTGCTAAATGGCAAAAAACGGAACCCTTATAAATTCGACATCTCTGTCTGTCCGTCCGTATATCACAGCCACTTTTTTCCGAAACTATAAGAAATATACTGTTGAAACTTGGTTAAAAGATGTATGCTGTGAACCGCTATAAGATTTTTACACAAAAATAGAAAAAACAACTAATAAATTTTATGGGTTCCACATACTTAGAACTGAAACTCAATAATTTTGTTTCATCAAACCTATACTATGAATAGGTCTTCAAAAATGACATTGAGGTTTGTAAACTGAATAGGTTGCACGAGAGACACTTTCAAAGTGTTAAAATATGTGTGTCCCCCTTGTTACTTCTAAAATAAGAGAATGATAAACCAAAAAAAAAATATATGATGTACATTACCATGCAAACTTCCACCGAAAATTGGTTTGAACGAGAGCTAGTAAGTAGTTTTTTTTAATTCGTTATAAATCGTAAACCTACAATAACTATTAAATTCAAATTCAAATATTTTTATTCAAAATAGGTTTCAAAATCACTTATAGAATGTCAAAAACTACCCATTCAAAAGAGACTGCCTCAGACCTGAGAAGAATGGGCGCAATAAACTCAGCGGGTTTTTTTTTTAAATATAAAAATATGGATTACAATGTGATATCGTACAATAAACATTTATAATTAAAGAGCCTGAGGGTGTTCGCTTTATTCCCAGTCCGTGGTATCATTAAGAAAATCGCTATAGTAACCTTCCCGACACAAACGTTTTTTAACAATTCTTTTAAATTTCCTAACACATTTGTTATGTACATTTTCAGGGATCATATTGAAGAAGCATATACATCGACAAGACTTACTAACTCGACCCATCCGAGTAGTAGGCATAACAAGTTTATGTTTGTTCCTCGTGTTTTACATTATGAATATCACAGTTTCTAGAAAATTCCTCAATGTGCTTATGAACATACAGAACATTATTAAAAATGTATTGAGAAGCAACAGTCAAAATGTTTATTTCTCTTAATGATTCTTTAGGACCTAGGTTATAAATTGCGCGAATAGCCCTCTTCTGCAGAACATAGATGGTATTAATTATTTATTTATTTATTTATTCAGGAACAAAACAGTCTTTTACAATAGTGAATTACAAATATACATATGCTAGAAGACAAAACAGTTCCATAAATTAAATACTAATTATGTTTACAATGGACAATACTGCAAAACAAAAAACAACAAACAACATAGATATTTTAAGCCAAAAGTAAAAACTACAAAATTACAATGTACAAAACGAAAATTTAAACAGTTATAAGAGTATAGTTAAGAACAAGACATAACAACAATGATTTTATCATTAAGAGTTATTATTTTTTTTTAATTTAGAATAATATCACCTACTATTTTCTTATATTTTTGTATATTTAATGAAAATATATCAATTTCAGTAAGATGTTTATTGTACAAACTACAAGAGCGCCTCACAAATGTATTTCCTGCATAATTGCTTTTATAATGTGATACATAAAATGTAATCTTAGAACGAGAGGAGATTCGCGGTGTTATAAATTTAATTATTTTATGTTACTTGCTGCTACGGAACTCCACATGGGCATGTCCCACTCGCATTTGGCCACTTTTATTATATCTGGACTCGAATATTGAACCTTAAATTCAGATGAAGATGTAGAAAGAGCTGTTGGCTATAGTGTTAGTATACCTATAAGGCTTTGGTAATTTCAAGGGGCATACTCTCACTTTTAATGCCAGATAGGCATCTCTAAAGCGTAGCACAGGTACACACAGTAGATATAAAAAGGCATAAAAGGCATTTATTTTCTCAAAATTGATACCTTAAGAATTATTTTTTATGTCATATCTAATATACTAGATACTACTACCGCTTCGGAAACAAATGCGCTCTGAGAGAGAAGAAGCGGCGCAAGAAACTCTCCCAGCATTCTTTTTTGCGCTCTTTTCAATTAAAAATGTACAATATTGTACAGTCATTTCTATCGCTATAAAATAATCACAATCTAGTCCCAGGCTGTCCGATCATTTAGATATTCAGCTGTGTAGTAATAGGATGCCCAATATGATGACGATATACATGCCCAAATGCACCAAGTAGCCAAAATAAAAAAAATTTGATCAAAAATTCACTATCTATCGAATCGAATTGTCAATCTTTAGGTACCTACAATGTAATACTATTTATCAAGTTTTTTGTTCAACAACGTGACGATATCATAATCTAACACAATATGTACAATATAGTGAAAAATATATTATGCTCTAACAAAACTTTGTGTACAGCGAGTACATTATGTAAAGATTTACTCTCGTGTCTGATCTTAATAAAAGAAAAATAGCAACTCTGTAATTTAATACTGCAGAACTTTCACGGTGTTTCACGACATAATAGAGGTCCTATAAGTGCTTTTCTTATCTGAGCTATGAAGGTAATACAAACTCAACGATATTAAATTCCATTTGCTATATTAAAACGTGCATGTAAGAAAAATACGGCTGCATACGTCACAAAAAAAAGATATACGCGCTTTTTTTCCACAGCTTTGTAGTACGTGGAAGAAAGCTCCTTGAAAACCGCACTGTGGAGGACCGCCACACATCCAGGTGGTGAGGATGATATCCTAACTTGTGGCGTGTCTTGCGAAGGTGGAATTCGGCGGCAGGAATCAGGTTAAACATCTCTTCGGAACACTTCCAACAAAATTAACGGAGATATAAAATAATAATGTATGAATAAATAATCTTTAGCATAGGACGTGTTGATACAAACATTTGCAACAAAAGGAATTAATCTATACATATAAATAAAATTGGAGTGTCTGTTTGTAATATTGAAATAACCGTTTTTTACTACATGTAAATGAATATACGGTATATATACCAGGTCTGTGTGTTCCGGCTAATCTCTGAAATGGCTGGACCGATTTTGACAGCTGATGTAATAAAGAGTAACTTAGGCTACGTTAATTTTAGAAAAATAAAGTAATGTTGCAATGTCCAAGAAACGGTTTAACTCTAAAAATAGTTTTTATATGGCAAAACAACGTTTGCCGGGTCAGCATCCAGTTTCCAAATGTCCTCATTTGGGGCAGACATTGTCTAAGAACGACGATTTAATCCGATATTCAGGGTATTAATTTATTTATATTCTTACACACAATACAGTAGAAGAATAACATACCTACTATACTTATTCCTATGTATTATGTATGCTAATTCTAAAAATAAGTGTTTACAAATCAGTAATACGGACATTGCTTTTGATTTTGTAGATATAAGGACAGATTCACCATCGAATTGGATCATTGCAATCTCTCGAAGATGCACACCATAAATTTTAACAATTATATTTCATGGGCACCATGGAGGAATAACGACATGAAGCAATGATAATAGCAATTCTTCATGATCTGCAGCAACTACTTCATGAACATTTTGCATGTCGAGATAGCCCGCAAATCTTTAATTTCCAATCCGTCAAATCTCAAGGCCAATTCTTGATAGTTTGTGGTTTGAATCTAGAAAATCCATGTATATAGTCACTCATCTAGATATCTCTGGAACCATAAGGCGTAGAGACTTGAAATTTGGTAGGAATATTCCTTTCGTCGAGTAGAGGTCAGCTAAGAACGGATTTTACGAAATTCCATCGGCGAGAGTTTTTTTTTAACAGAACAACGTCTGTCGGGTCCGCTAGTTTTAAATAAAAACAGAAATAAAGATTTCCTGTTTTGGCTAGATCTTACATAGTGGACCTGCATTCCTTGAGACCGGGGTTCAATTGCGATAATAGAGCGTGTGCTTTTTATAGGTTTTAGAGCAGATTAGCATCTTTATTTATTTATCTAACGGGATATTTTCAAAGAAGAGATAAGTGTGCGCTATTGTTCGGGACTCTTTGAATCTCGCACCTGTTACGTCCCTTCGCGGAACGTAGCTTAGTTATTATAAGTGTTAATTACCCGGTTTTACGATCGTGTTAGTTAGCACCTGTGCTGTGTTTCGCGATTCTGCACGCTAATCGTGTGTGTTGTGAGTGTTGCAGATCGTGCCGTGTGTGTCTTCTCCGTGGGGGCCTGCACAGCGTGCATCGGGGTTCCGGACCAGCCAGTCTACATCCAGCAAAGCTAAGTCTTAGGCTTAATTATTATTATTAATTTCTTTTAATTTTTGCATATTTTATTATTATTAATAGAATTTTATTAATGTGCAAGTGTACAACTAAACTATAGTTGTCCACTTTATTATTATATTCCCCCTCTGCCTGACTCGGGCAGCGGGGGTTGCCACCCGCTTAACCTAATTAATAACAACCATGGCTTCACCAATGGTTGCCGACAAGGGCCTTCTATGCGCCCTGCTAGATGAGTTATTTACGGAGAAGATCGCTCCGTTAATTAAGAAAACAATAGATATCCAGACAGCGAAAGCCAAAAAATATAAATCGTCATCTGACGTTTCGAGTTCCGACGGGGAATCCGAAATGGAGATAGGTAATGCGTCCGACGCAAGTTCCGTGGCCTCAGTCAAACCGAGAAAAGTGATCACCCGATCAGCCCGTCCGCCTGTCCTTCAGGCGTACTTTGACGCGCAGGCGACCCCTAAGGTCCCCGCGGTCAGTCCTGACCGCACGGAAGCCCCTCAGGCTTCCAGTGCTTCACGGGCCCAGCCGGAAACCTCTCTACCGTCGAGAGCGGAGAGTGTCGCGTCGGATGCTGACGGCTTCATCACCGTCAGTCGCAAGAAGAAGCGCGGTCGCGAATCGCCTTCTCTTGATGGCACACCCGCCAAGAAAGCCGCGGCCACGACTGGCTCCACTCCCGCGCCCGCGCCCGCGCCCGCTAAAGCCCGCGTACCGCCTCCGACCAAGCGCCCGCCTCCTATTTTTATAGGAGACCGAGGCCGCTGGTTAGTTATTAAAAATAGGATCCCGAAGACGCTCTCCTTCCAGGCGAGGGCGTACCAATCTCTCATCAAATTAGAGACCAGAGAGGTAGCGGACCACCGCGCCTTGACATCTCTTCTTAGAGAGCTGAGTGTGGGTTTCCACACGTACGCCCTGCCTGAGGAGAAGCGTCTGAGGGTCGTTATTAGGAACGTCCCCAGAGAATTAGAAGAGGCCGACATTCTGTCGGACCTCAAAGAGCAGGGTTACCTTGCACACGAGGTGCACCGTATGCGCGGAACCACCAACAAACAACCATTTAACATGGTTCTCGTCATCCTCGACCTCACGCAAGAGGGAAAGGAAATTTTCAATATTAAATCGGTTTGCTCCCTTCAGGGTATCCGTACCGAAGCTCCTCGCAACCGCGGGGGGCCCGGTCAGTGTCACAGATGCCAATTATACGGGCACTCGGCACGCAACTGCGAACACACCCCGAGGTGTGTGAAGTGCCTCGGAAAACACGGCACGCCGGAGTGCCCTCGACCAGCGCAATGCGTGGAGCCCCCGGCCTGCGTCTTGTGCGGGGAGAAGGGGCACCCCGCGAGCTATCGCGGGTGTCCCAAGGCACCCAAACACAAGTGTCACCCAGGGCGCCGCCAGCCGCAAGGCAGAGCAGAGAAGGTGGAGTTCACTCCGACCTTCAAACCTGCGCCGCCTCCGAAGGTAAATGCCTGGGCGAGGTCTCCTCCGGCTGCCAACGCTGCCACAGAGGCCACTCTCGCGGCCCCTGCGCCCCTCCGGCCACCGCTAGCGTCCCGTTAAGGCATTCGACAAGGTATGGCACAACGGCTTAGTATTCAAGCTGTATCAACTGGGAGTGCCAGACAGGCTCGTGCGCATCATACGAGCCTACCTTACTGATCGCTCCTTCCGATATCGAGTAGAGGGCACCCTATCCTCACCCAGACCCATCAGGTCTGGCGTGCCACAGGGTTCAGTCCTCTCTCCCACTCTTTTCTCGCTCTTCACGAGCGACATTCCCAAGTGTCCGAGTGTCCAGCTCGCTCAGTACGCTGACGATACGGCACTCTACTTTGGCTCCGCTCTATTGAACCGCTCAACCTTGAGCAGGAACATTAAAGTACTTCAAACCGCCGTCGATGAACTAGGCAACTGGTTCAGAAAATGGCGGATTGAAGTGAACCCCACCAAGAGTGCAGCGGTACTCTTCGGTAACGCGAATAGCATCCGCGCTAAAAAACGACCGACCGACGTCATTAAATTGTATGAAACACCCATACCGTGGGTGAAGGATTACAAATACTTAGGAGTCACGTTCAACAGCAATATGAACTTCAAGAAACATATTGATACGGTATGCAATAGAGCCCGATTTGTCCTCAGTCGCCTTTATCCACTTGTGTGTGGGCGAAGCAAACTTCCGCTCAAACACAAAGTGACGCTGTACAAAACCATCGTACGGCCCATACTGTCATACGCAAGCGTCGTTTTCGCGCACACCCGACCGAGCTACTTACGTCGTTTGCAAGTAGTTCAAAATAAATTCACGCGCATGGCAACCGGAGCCCCGTGGTTCATCCGAAACGTTGACCTTCACCGCGACCTAGAGCTTCCGACGATAGCTCAACACTTTAAAGAGATCTCGCGACGCTTCTTTGACAAGGCGCCTAACCATCCCAACATTTTGGTTAGGAAGGCATGCGGGTACACCCCCCTTCACCATAGTCTCAACCCAATAAGACGTCCCAGACACGTAACGGTAGACCCGGATGACGATATCACCATCGCGAACGCGATACCCACACAAACACCGACACAGACACGCACACACCGCCTTCGCAGGCGTAGGCGCGGTCAACCACCGCAAACCACTGGCACTCGTCACTCTGACGATGGCCAGCGGCCCGCACCCTAGATACACCACACATTGTTTTAATACCCGACGAGACGTTAGTCCTCGTCCTGTAATCGTTTCACTACACTCACTAACACACGGACTGACTGACGAACTGACATACACCACTTACACAACCACAAACACACTCCACAAACAGACACAAACACAAAGATACATGCACACTAACATTACTACTTACACACATACAAACATACATACATACAATCATAAACACATACACACACACTTACATACATTACACTAAACATCACCACACTCGCCGGCGAGTGTGTTCTTCTCATCTTTTCATCTTCATTTCATCTTCATTTTCATTTTCATTCTCTCTCCTTCCCACAAGCACACAGCCGGTCTGAGGTTCGAGTCTCCTTAGGAGACGCCCCGCGACTGTTGTTGCGTAGTCTTTGCGGCCTCCACGGCCCACGTCCTACTTCGCTGTGAAAGCCAGGGCTGCTAACAGCACAGAGGAGGTTTTTGTCGGTATGGGGCGTCCGTTTACGCGGACACTCGAGTCCGACATATTACGCCCCGTTCCGGAGCGTAAATACGTAACAGTATTTCCTCCTCTCAAAAAAAAAAAAAATCCTGTATTAAAGCGTTACAGAATAAGCGTTGATTATTCTGTAAGCTTAAATAAACAGTTAGTCGTAGATAAATATCCTTTGCCGACTATCAAGGAGTTATTTTCAAGGCTTTACGGGGGCCAGCAATTTTCTAAGTTAGACTTATCAATGGCCTATAATCAATTTGTCCTCGACGATGAGTCACAAAAGTACACCTGTATCAATACTCATCGCGGGCTTTTTGTGTTTACTAGGTTAGTGTTTGGATTAGCAAGCGCACCGGCTATTTTTCAGCGTGCTATGGAGGGGCTGCTAGCCGGAATCGAAGGCGTACTCTGCCTGTTAGATGATGTCTGTATAACGGGCCGGGACCGTACTGAACACATGGAAAGATTACACAAGGTGTTGCAGCGCTTACAGGACGCCGGTCTGGTTTTGCAACGAGACAAGTGTGAATATTTCAAAGATGAAATTAATTATTTAGGTTATATTATAAGTAAGAACGGATTGAAAAAATCTCCAGAGAAAATAAAAGCTATATTGGAGGCGCCAGTACCGACTAACGTTAGTCAACTCGTCTTTTTTGGGGTTAATTAATTATTATAGATGTTTTGTTCCTGGCGCTTCGACGATTTTAAGTCCATTATATGAATTATTAAAAAAAGGAACTAAGTGGCGTTGGTCTTATTTAGAAAATGATACATTTAATAAGATTAAGAATATATTAACTTCTAATCAAGTTCTCACTCACTACAACGCTAATGCGTAAATAATTTTAACAGTGGACGCGTCTCCAAATGGATTGGGTGCGATTTTATCACAAATAGGAAGTGATAATCAGGAAAGACCGGTCGCATTTGCGTCACGCACATTGAATAGCGCTGAAAAGCGTTACTCGCAGATACAAAACGAGGCTATCGCAATAATTTTTAGGGTACGCCGCTTTCATCAGTATTTGTACGGCCGTTCCTTACCTTTTATTTTGCGTACTGATCATAAACCATTATTGTCAATTTTTGGTGTACACAAAGGAGTCCCAGAAGTGTCGGCAAACCGGTTACAGCGATACGCATTGTTTCTTAGCAGCTATAATTATGTAATCGAGTACGTGAAAAGTAAAGACAACAGTGCCGATTACTTATCGCAGGCGAGCCTGCCGCCAGAGGCATTGCCAGTCGGGGAGCAAGCGCGTGAGGAAGCAGATGTATGTGATCGTGCAGCGTATGTACGGTTTGTAGTTCACGGCACATTGCCGATCACAGTACATGAATTACGCGACGCAACAAACAAAGACCCCATTATGAATCAAGTTATTAATTTTGTTTTAAACGGTTGGCCGAGGGAAATTAATGACGTTCGAATTCGACCATACGACGTTCGTTTCTTTGTAAATTACAATTGGCATACGAAAACGGTATCATGAGAGGACATAAGGTAGTTATACCGGAATCTTTACGGAATCGCGTATTAAAGGAATTGCATATGTCGCATCTAGGAATAGTGAAAACTAAAGCGGAAGCAAGGGCTCGGTTGTGGTTCCCGGGTATAGATGATACGCTTGAAAAAATTATGAGTATATGCGATGTTTGTAACCAATTAAGACCTTCACCACCACGTGCACCAGTCACTCCATGGCCACATCCTCCGCACCCCTTTTACAGGGTACATTTAGACTTCTTAGGACCCTTGAACGGCCGCATGTATCTAGTAATTATAGATGCATATAGTAAATGGGTCGAGGTATATGAAATGAATAATTGCAATTCGGGGGCTGTCACAGAGAAAATGTATGAATTTATGTCTCGTTTTGGTGTTCCAAACACGTTAGTGACTGATAATGGCACAGCTTTCTGTTCACACGAATTTTCTCATTTTTGTGATTTAAATGGTATCAAGCACTTGACATCGCCGCCATACCACCCGGCTAGTAACGGTCAAGCCGAAATTTACGTATAAGTCGCTAAAACAGGCATTAAATCTCGTATTTTAAGTAGCAAGAATATAAGAGATTATAAGTTAAATTTACTCAAATACTTATTTGATTATCGTAACTCGGTCCACTCAATAACAAATACCACACCGGCTGAATTGGTGTTTGGTCGTAAGTTAAGGTCTCGGCTCGACTTAATTAATCCTAGTCATTCATCGCCTTCGTCGACCGCGTCCACTAATGTAGAAGTAAAACAGTGTTTACAGACTTAAGATCGTAGGAGAAAAAATGTAATTTTGTCACCCGGACAATACGTTTTATATAAAAAATTCTTTAACAAGGATAAATATAATTGGTGTAAAGGGATTATAATTCAAAGGTTGGGAAAAATATTGTTTTTGCTCAAAGACTATGTTACAAATGTACAGATAACAAAACATAAAAATCAGATTTTATTGTATAAAGGCAATATAAGTGGTCAACAACCTTGGGATGCAACGGACATGGACGTGCCTAGCTCATGCATTAGGGATGATCAACCTGAGTTACTTGCACCAGCCCCATCATCATCGGCAGAGCAAGAAACCCGTGTACAAGTGGCAGAGGTGGAAGAGAGAAATGGAAGAGCATCCTCGTTGATTATTCCTAACATTGACAGTCCGAGTTCACCACAATATCTCGACGCCTCTCAGCATCCATCATGGGTGACGACTACTAGAGGGGTTCGTCCTCATTTATAGAACCTGATACCGATATATCTTCGTCTCAAGAAACGGACGACGGTCAGCCCTCCCACGAAGTTCAATCGAATCAAACTGCTGTTGATGTTCGACAAAGACGTAATCGTCCCAAGGTTGACTATAAGAAATTCTTGTAATTTAGTTCTAAGCTATAGGGGAGGAACTGATGTATATGTAGTTATACTGGGGTAGCGTAGTTACATCTACGTGGAGCTCTTTAGTCTATAATAAACTCAGTGTGATATTAGCCGTCGTTTGATTCGCTCCCATCCGCATACTTCTCAGACATGATGGTTCAAAATAACGATAAGGTATGTAACTACCATAGGCAGTTATGTTCATGCAAAGGAGAGCTAACTTCTTACCAACAAAACCTAACAGTCTTTAAAATTGTTTTTCTCTGAATCCGGTATTCCAACCAGATTTTTTTTTTAAATATATTTAATACAATATTCAAGCTTTATTTTAAGCTAAGTTTTATCGAGATACTGTATTGGTCATTCTCCTTTATACAAGATTTTAGTTAGCCGTCAATATTCCTACGTTAGTAAGTTGTCTATTTTGAAAACAATTTTTCAACCACCTATACCTATTTCACATTATTTTTAATGAAATCACACTAGAATGATAGAAATAATTTGATGATGATAGATTGTCGCATCATGAGGGTACTTTTCAACAGTTTCAAATTTCACGTCTACGGGTACGTTGAGTAAATTTATACGTCTAGATAGAAGGTGACAGCTGTGAACATGTCAAAAAAAATAGCACTTAAAGCGACTAGCGTATTGCGTATGTAGCTGTCATGCTTTGCCTAACAGAAAGAGACTCTAATAATCATATAAATTATTTTTAGACCAGTGCTTTTAATTTATTTAATTTTTATTAATATATATTTTAAATATAATATAATAAAAAGTGAAAATATCATAATAGGATGAAACCTATTGGAAAAGGAAGAGAATATAACAAAAATGAAAGGAAAAATATGTAACGGGCGCTCTGAGGTCGGGAAGTTTAAAAGGGATGTTACGGTAAAAAACGGTTTATCTCAATTTCCGACAAAACTACAACTAGTCCTATGAAAAATATGTTAAATGGCAAAGTTTAAGGTAATATAAAGATCTAGAACAACCTTTGTTTTCACATAACCTCAAAATTTATGTGCAAAATTTAAAAAACCAAGTATTTTTTGTTTTTCAAAAAAAATCTTTTCACGATAAATTGGTGAAAACTTAGCTTTTTACGTCCTAAATGCACTGTAATTTATTTGAATTGAAATATATTTTTTTTTATTTAAAAAATTAGCGACACTCGCCTATTCGGCGATCACGTTATTTTTCGATTACAGCACGAGATGTTTATTAAAAACTAGACTGACAACTGACCGCTTCGGCTTCACTATTTTTCAAATACGGTCATCAAACTTTACAAGTACTGTATAGTTTACAAGAAGCTTGTTCATTAACATATCTATTTTTGATTATAAAAAGACGTTTACGAGTAAGTAAAGATTGAATTTAAATAAAAAAAAAGATGTGTGGTTTTATGAAACCACGGTAAAAGTGAAACTTTTTTTCACATTATAGATATTTAACTAATAATTTTTGGAATAATATTCCATTAAGGGTATAAAAATCGCTTTATCAATCTTAATTTTATGCTGGGAAAATTGGAATGATAATGGGAAATAATAAAAGTAGACTAAGTCTCCAACTAATATTTTTATTGAACTCTGTGTCTTAGCCCTGATTAAAAATATTGATTTAAAGGAATTACATTAAACACTGACAAACAACATTTACACTAAACACTGACAAACAAAATAGCGTGGAGCACTGGCACAAATGAGTCTTTACACTCCATGGCCAGCTGTTCTTTCTTTATATTCTTAAACTAGCTGACCCAGCAAACGTTGTATTGCCATCATAGTTAACAACTGTAGTTAATCTACCAAGTATAGGTAGCTAAAATTAAGTTTGTTTTTTACCTCCTGAGAAAGTTAGAAAGATACAAAGATTGTAATTAGTTATTCATTTTAAACTATTCTTTCAATTTGGTTTCTGAACTGGAAAAACAAAATTGTTATTTTTATTTAATTCTGAGAATTTTCATATTTATTCACCTTTCAAACCTTCTCTGGACTTCCACAAATAATTCAAGACCAAAATTAGCCAAATCGGTCCAGCCGTTCTGGAGTTTTAGCGAGACTAACGAACAGCAATTCATTTTTATATATATAGATTAAAGCTTAACTTGCCTTTTTTCTGTTAGTCATCAGAGACCGAGCTAAGGTTGATGATTTTGTTCACCTACATTCTAACTATGTGCTGCCAATCGATTTAATAATTGTATCCTTACAAACTAAAGTGAAATTTACAAAATAAGAACGAAATAGTGGTATATGGAACAATAGTGTCACTACGTCCAAAATTCACGGACATATTTCTAATGAATTCCTAACCCTCGGAATACCTAATAATTAAAACATGCAAAATTCCCAGCGGAAATCGAACCCACAAACCGTTGTTTGATAATCAGGCACATTGAGCAACGATAGGCAGGCAACCAGACTTACTCCGGTCACAAAAAAATTATAAGTCTCTGAGTGCAGAGCACAAAGACTCAACACAAAATGTAATATCAATTATCTGTTAGCTATGTTGTATAACATCACAGACAGGTGAGAGTAGGTAAGGGTTGCTGCAATGGGGGAGCCACTCATCCCAGTCGTTGCCATAGCAACTCCTCAAAGCTCAATCCCAGGAACCCTAGATATGGAGGCATAAAATTCAATAGCATTAACACATGCATCGTAAAATCAAATCTACGACGATCGCAATAAGTCATGTTATTCGTCACACATTTCTCGCCTGCAAAAATTGTATTGCAATATTGTACAGCGTCATCGGTTTATTTGTGTGTGTTTACGTTTATGTGTGTGTTGTAGCGTTTTGATTAAATTGAAGAATACGGGAATATTACTTGATTATGGTGTAAATAAATTTTGTATGAAAATGTTTATACAGATTATTCATCGTGCCAAGTATATTGGATACAGTCCACCAATATTATTCAAATGGAAGGGTTTTTTTTGTTTGTTCACTGGAATCACTAAACTCACAGGATTTGGTATTGAAATGTGCCCGAATTTGGTATTTGTCAGTTTATGGGTGACATAAAATTAAACAGAAAGAATAAGAAATTTGGTGTCTTCTACCGCATTTATCACGGGGAGTGTTCCGAAGAGCTGTTTAACCTGATTCCTACCGCCGAATTCCACCTTCGCACGACACGCCACAAATTAAGATATCATCCCCACCATCTGGATGTGTGGCGGTCACACAGTGCGGTTTTCAAGGAGCTTTCTTCCTCGTACTACTAAGCTGTGGAATGAGCTTCCTTGTGCGGTGTTTCCGGGACGATATGACATGGGTACCTTCAAAAAAA
>CATIXN010000589.1:0-16276 GCA_949711725.1 Leptidea reali | reverse complement strand
TGAGTTTGGCTTGACTTAAAAGTCTTACCTACCAGGTCATAAAAAAAATCTGATGTTTGAGTTTTGACTTTCACAATTTTTTATTGTGAATTGTGATTTGTGGTTGTTTTTTAGGAAATAGAAATTTTATTTCAATATAATTAGACAAATGTAAATAGTATTTTGATTTAGTATGTCTATTAATAATTTAACGTCAGTTTTAAAATCGTGCTCGGAAAGTGAACTAATAAATGAAGTCGTGGAAACGAATATGACAACTAAACAAGTAGAGGGATCCCTACTGAAACGGACCTTTACATTACCCCGTAATCCTTTTGGATCAGTCAGAGCGAGTTCTAGTAAAAATAGACCTGTTGATACTGATAGCAAGCCACCTATCGCTACATCTGCGGTAGTCGGCACTCAAATAAATGAAGGTGCTGTTGAACGGAAGTTATTCAGAAGGCCGTCTTGGAAGATATTTCTAAATAAAATAGCTCAGCATATGACCACTGTAAATACTGGTGGGGTATGTATATAATATCTTATCTTCATTGTTCACATTGATTTACATTATTGCAAGACTACATTTACATTTCAGGTCAAATCTGTGCAGACAATTGTAAGTGACAGAGTGCCCTGTATTGGGGAACCTCCCTGGCCTCCAGGCGCTACTCCTGCAGCTACTGGAATTAAAAACCATGGAAATACTTGCTATATGAATGCAGTGCTTCAATGTTTATCACATACAGATGTTATTGCTGAATATTTTGTACTTGATTACTACAAGGTATACATTATGTTTTCTATTATAGTATATTATTAAAAAAATTAAGCCTCACATATTATAGATACCATTACATTGTTATTTCCTTAAAATGAAACATTTTTAATGATAAAAACATATAACACCTATATTTGTAATAAAAGTTTAAAATTGACAATATAAGTTTAATTGGCTATGTAACCTCGGCTCTTATCTTTATCAAGGTTATTAATATTAATAGGATGATTAAATATTTAATATTATTACTGAAATATATCAGAAAGATACTTTGGCATGTTGCTAATTTTTTTTAAATCATATCACATATGAATACATACTAGGTATTTACTTTCTGTAAAAACAGAGGTTGTTGATTATGTGGAAATTACATTAGTTTCTGGGTTTTTCAATGTGGTCTTGATGTGATTAAATTATTTATTTGGCATTTAATAATAATATTGAACCAGTAATATTTGTAATACTTATTGCACTATACCATAATTCTTCAAATTTACAGTATAGATGAGGCTCAGTGATTACTTAAATATAATAAGATAAATGAAATGTAAGTTTAATTCATGTTAATTGGAGTGTTATTTTGTATTTCAATACAAACATACCAATTAGTTTGGCCTGGAGAATAAAGAATATAAATTTAGAACCAGATATAAATTTTGGTCGGTGGGGCAGAAAAATCCTTGATTGGGGACCATGAATATATGTATGCAGTGTTGGTAGGCCCCCCGCAAGATGAACTGATGATCTGGTCAAGATCGCCAGAGATTTCCTATTGTTGTGGAGATGTTTGAGGGAAGCCTTTGTCCAGCAGTGGACGTCTTCCAGCTGATGATGATAAATGTTTAATATTATCTCAGATAATACAAGCAATAATAGCAAACCAATGATAACTTTGATGAAGATTGCTTTCGAAAAAGTAACCAAGTCATCTGATGCATAAATTTTTATTACTCTCAAAGTCTGCCCGTAGTATGTTTCACTGTACTCTAATAATAAATCAAGATGATTTCAAAACTGTACCATTCTTTACATAAGTAAAGTTTTTACTATATATTAATAATGTACAAGATGTGAGAATGGCATTGCAGAAGAGATGCAAAAACTGAATACGAATTACATCACGAAATGTATTAATAGTTTATATTTAATAGTTCAATCATTGTTGAGGTTTTTTTTTAACTATGTCAAACAAGTGTCAGATAAGTGGCAGATTCAGATGAAATACATTATTAAAAATTAATTGAAAATTCGTTATTATTCTCCGATATAAATGAATGAATAAAATCTTATTAACATCATATCTTAAAATGTTTCTGAACTTATTTAACATTTATTGAACATATTATAGTTAAATTACAATCTACAGCCAACCTCTAGTCATGACAACTCCTCAAATACATATAAAAATCAGTAAGTTTAAATTAATGACTATACTAACTACTAAAGAGATATTGTAGGCTCACTTTCGTCCGTTCATTTGTATAGGACCATGTTTTCATCACTTTAATTACTTGATGCCAATTTTCCTTAAGGTTGATCTTCAAAAAAGAAACAAAATTAATTCAAAGAAATATGGCACCAGAGGTGAGGTCACAGAACAACTGGCAACACTCTTGAAGGCGCTTTGGTCATGTTGTTATGCACCCGATATGAGTCTTGCCTTAAAGGTAAGAATAAATCCTTAATTTTAAACCAGTAATTAATTTATGCTTCATATTTGGTTATGAAAAATACTCATATTAGAAATATCAATCTAATTAAGTATGTTTATAAGAGATTACTTTTTAAGATACCAATTAATTTTAATTATTCTTAATGATGAAATGCAAATAGTGTTAATAAATAATAGGGACAAGTCAATTATATTATGTAGTTTTCTAATATGTAGCACTACTAATACTATGTATATATTTGTATTAATTTTTTTATTATGTGAATATAACTAAAGGAATAGGAAATTTTAAACTTCTTCACTTGAGAGCATAAAATCTAAATTGAATACTAATTTCTGCATTTTCCTTGCTGTTTTCATTTCATTCAGGTCTACATGCAGGCTCGCCAATGTCATATGTAGATTGTTGATCACTATTTTCCTTGTATTGTACACTCATCCAAATGTGTATATATATGTGTATCATTCTTTATTATAAAACATGGATTTTTTAACTTATAGGCAATTATGTCCATATGTTTTACATCATGACTTGAATGTTATATTCGCTCACACCATACATTGTTTTAAAACTTTCACTTTAATCTCTTCAATATTTATGATAATTATTATCATTATTCGTTGATATAGAAAAGTTTTATGTCTTTATATTATTATGAATATACCTAATGTTGGTTAATAAATAATGTCTGTTACACTCTTTATCGTTAATGCTTTAGTAGCAAATTTTTATATAATTTTCAGACAGCAGTAGAAAGACATGGTTCACAATACAGAGGGAACAGCCAACATGATGCTCAAGAATTTCTTTTTTGGCTTCTTGATAAAGTGCATGAAGACCTAAATACAGCAACCAAGAAAAAATACAAAACAATAAAAGTATGTATAAAAAACTGGAATGAGATTATTTGATATATTGCTTATATTCTGCATTAGTAAAACATATCTTCATATTCTCATAAAGAATATGTGCTGCATGACAAGTTAGTTTTACTTTTACTAAGATTGTCTAATGCCGGGTTCCTATTCTAAATAAGTGTCATAATAGGTATAAGACAACAAACCAATATCGGCCTACCAAACGTTTTTAATTTTCGGCATTTCACAATTCTTTTTGTCTGTCCTACTGTGTATAGTTTGTTTAAATTTTGACGGATCTCTCTCAAAACTCTTTCACTTTTCATTCCAAAAAAAATTATTGTGTATTTAAATTTATAATAATTATACATTATTAAAGTTTGGTTTATTACCAATTTTTAGTATCAATAAATAAATTTTAAGTAAGGGTAGGGTGAGGGATGGCCACCGGTCCTCGACACTAACCTATGCGAAACATAGCGGCACTAGGCTGCTACTTCACGCCGGTATACTGTGCGGTATATTGTGGAGGTAACCCATCTGTTTGCATATCTGTGGGAAAAAAACCATGGACGCCTTGGTATATCTGGTTGGACTGAGGCATAGAATTTACCTTTAACCAATTTTGATTCATTCCAGTATGTATTCCAGGACTTGTCGAGATAAGTTTTAGAAAGTGCATTCAGATCTTGCGAACTATTTTTATAATGTTCATAAGAACCCTATTGTATAGCAGATTTAGCACAAGAGTCTGCTGTTTCATTGCCTGCAATGCCAGAATGCCCTGGAATCCAGACAAGTGTTAAATTGATTCCATTTTGATGACAGGAAAATATAGCCTCCCTAATCTGAAGAATAATTGGATGTCTTTACTTACTCCGGAATGGGTTTTCCTTGATGGATGATAAGCAACTAAGGGAGTCAGTAAAAATAACAGTTTGATTCAGGTTATGGGAGCGGGTAAACAGGATTGCTTCTAATAAGGCAACGGCCTCTCCTGTAAGCACCGAAGACTCCGGAGGACATTTTAATTGTAAAATGACTTTAAAGCTGGGGACCCAGCAGGCTGCGCCAACACAACTTTGCTGAGACATCTTTGAAGCATCTGTGTAGATAAGAAACTGATTTGACCTAAGCATTGAAATTTCGAATAAGTATCGGGGGCTCCTTTGACCAAACCAAGATCAGTAACGATGGAGGGATTGAAAACCAGGGCTTTATATGATGTGGCGAATAGAGGATTCATCGATAAAGATAACAAGGGATGAGGGAGATTGGTAAACTTACGAAAACTATCCAATAGATAAGAAGAGGGATTGCGTGGGCTAAGGACTTGAGATAGCTGGTCCAATTTGGTCCACAATGGGTGGGAGGAAAGCTGTAAACCTAAAATTTTGCTGACAAACCGGTCACATAGCTATTGCCGTCTGAGATGTAAAGGAGGATCAACACATTCGACTTGTAGAGCGTTATGGGGGAAGACTTCATTGCACCCAGAATAATTCTGAGGCAACGATATTGAATTTTATTTAGCTTCTCAGACACTGTTTTTTTTAAGGGGTCTAAAACAAACGAACAGTAATCAATATAGCTACGAACTAAAGCATTATATAAGAGTTTCAGGGAGTAGGCATGAGCACCCCACCAGACTCCCGCTACTGCGCGTAGAACATTGATGCCCTTTTCACATTTATTAATTACATATTCGGTATGAGCCAATCCGTTCAGTCTGTAATCAAGGATAACTCCAAGGAACTTTGCCTTATCTAGCAAGTTGATGAGTTGGTCCTCATAGTAAAAGCTAAAGGTAGGGATAGATCTCTTCCTTGTAAACACAACTGCCTGGCATTTAGACACTGACAAAGATAGGCCGTGGTCGGAGAGCCATTGCCCTAAATAGTACAAAGCAGAGTTGAGGCATTGGGATATTTCCTCTACAGAGCCTGAGCTATGATAAAGGACAATATCATCAGCATACTGCAAGATGTTACAAAAATTATTAACGGACATTTCTAGATCCTGAGTATATATGCTGTATAGCAAAGGACTGAGAACAGAGCCTTGGGGAAGACCTTTCCACACTAATCTGGGTGGGATACTGGAAGACTGGTGTTTTACGATAACTGACCTGCCAGAAAGCAGGTTAAATATGAAATGTGATATCCTCGGCGGTACACTCAGCTGGTGCAGTTTTTGCCTGAGCAACGGAAGAAGTACATTATCATATGCAGAGGCTACATCGATAAAAACACCCACAAGGTATTCACCCTTACCAAAGGCAGTTCGAATGTCTGTAGTCATTAAACTGAGGCTGTCTGCAGTACTGAGGCCCTTGCGGAAACCGAACTGCGAAGGGGCCAGCAGTCCTTTGCCTTCCATGATCCACTCTAATCGGTTCTTAAGGAGGATCTCCGTAACTTTTGCTAAGGTGGACGACAGTGCAATAGGTCTGTATGCATTGGGATCTGATGCTTTTTTTCCAGGCTTGAGAAGAGGGATCACTATTTGAGACTTCCAGGAATCTGGAATTATTCCTTTTTCAAAAAAACCATTTATCAAATTTAGAAAGGAATATTTAGATTTGTTATTTAAATTCATGAAGTTCTCTTCTGTCCTTTGGGCTGCGTACTCTTTCTCTGCTACCATTCTCTTATTGAACAAGTTCTTGCATTCCCCATCCCACCAGGGAGGGGAAGGCAAATTATATGAGACAGAGAGTTTTACGGGGAATATTGGAATCGGCCGAAGAAATAAGAGATTTGACAAACTGTTCATAGTAAGTCAAGAGGTTACCATCACTCTGAAGATCAGGAAGGGAGTCCAACAAATCATCCACGGTTTGAGCATAGCGAGACCAATCTGCGTTCCGCAATTTATATTTTAGTAAAGGGTTAGGATTGGGGCGAGGAATTGTCCTGTTATTTAGAGTAAGGATAATAGGAAAGTGGTCGCTACCATAGGTAGTAGGAAGAGTTTGCCAGGATAGCTGAGATGCAAGGGAAGTTGAAGAAAGGGATAGATCTACTGCCGATTTTTGTTTCTGATTGGGGTAAACTCTGCGGGTCGGAGAGCCATCATTCAGGATACAAAGATTCATATCCTCAAAGATGTCAACCAACAACGGAGCAAACCCATCACAGTTGTAACTTCCCCACAAAGTGTGGTGGGCGTTAAAATCACCCATAATTACAGTGGGATGGGGGAGAGAAGTTAGAATAGTTTCAATTTCTGGAATAAAGGAGGGGCGTGGATGTGGAATATACAAAGAGAGGAAGGAAATATTTACAGCTCTCACAGCAACAGTATTAATCTGATTACTGTGAGGGGGGATAGGAATAGAAGAAAACGAAATGTTTTGCCGAATGAAAATTGCACTACCCGCATAGCCGTCATCTCTGTCATCCCGCAAACAGAAGAAACCAGGGACCCAAAATCGGGCTCCAGGCCTCAGCCATGTCTCCGAGATGGCAATTATAACAGGGCTATGAAGGTTAATTAATGATATAAGATCTTGTTTCTTAGCACGGATACTTTTACAGTTCCATTGCAGAAGAACTGTTGGGGCCATTGTTCAAGATCTTAAAAAGACGGGTTAGATTGTGGGCAACGTTGGGCGGTAATGGAAGTTCGCTGCATGGAGCAACGATGCTGAGGAGCAATGACGAAAGGTCTTCTAACATTTTTCCTTGGGATTGAGGGAAGTCGGGTTGGCTGTTGCCAAGAGCACAGCCATTGGGTAGAGAGGAGGGTGGGAGATTGATGATAGCGTCATGGGCCTGCTTGTTGTAACCCTTTGTACGGGGGCGAGGAGAACGAATAATTGTCTCCCGATAGGATCTTTTAGGGTTGGAGCTGGGTTGAGATGAGTTGGTAGGTTGGGAAGAGTTAACGGGCAGAGGGGAGAATGTAGGAGAGGAGAAGAACTCCCTTGTCATCTCCGCATATGACCTGCGGACTGGGGGGAAACGAGCCGATGCATCTATATACGATATATTATCCTGAGACATAATACGCTTTATGTTTTCTTGGCGTAAAAACTCTGGACAGTTCTTATCTGACGCAAAATGACTGCCTGAGCAATGTAAGCAGGAAGCTTTTTCTTTTGGAACATCACAGGACTCACCTGTATGGAGCTGGGCGCATCTGTAACACCTGGGCTTAGACCTACACTGTGCTTTAACGTGGCCAAAACGACAGCAATTCAGGCACTGAAGAGTCGGGAATTTATAGATTTCTACGGGAAGGGACGTATAAAATGAAAAAATTTTGGAGGGAAGCATCTGGCCTCTAAAAGTCAAAACAACCGATTGAGTGGGCACCCACTCGACAATACCTTCAATGATGTTCTTGCGGTTTAAGCGGAGGGCTTTCAAAACCTCGCCACAGCCAATCGGTAGCTCTAGGGATTCGACAAAGTCCTCCATAGACCAGTCCACAGGGACACCTCGGACTAGGCCCATCCGAGTAATATTAAAAGTCGGAATTACTGCTTTATATTTTGTCAAAGTCAGAATTTGGTTACTTAGAAAGTCATTAGCTGCTTGAGCGTTTGAAAATTCAACACTTACTCTGTTGCGGCCAACACTTTTAACACCGTCCTTAACAATGTGCGTGAATTTATTTTGGTGTAGGAACAGTCCAAACTTCAATGCACGGATAGATGTGCCTGCAGATGGGTCCGAGACCTCCCTGGAAACGTGAACTATAAATGGACCTTTGTCATCCCCACTGTAACCTTTAGGGCCTTCAGCGAACGAAGGATGCGTGTACATAGTTTGTACGGATGCTTGGGGCGGATTTAAACCTGATTTTTTCCCGCTTTCTGTAGCGGGCTCATCGGATTCGACATGCCGCTTCCGAGAGGAGGCAGCCTGTCGAGACGTATTTCTAGACCCATCGGGGTCTGGTGGAACCGGAGGGGGTTCCACCTCCATTCCCAACACTAAATTACACCACCACCAATAAACAATAGTTAAAACACAAAAACCGGCCACTTTTCAACAAAAAAAACACTCCGAAAAACACCACACGTGTGTCAACCAAAGCCAACACGACGGTACTCCTTTGTTTATTTATGTTGGGTATTTACATTTGACAATGACATCGGTGACAAAAGAAGCCAAACATTTGGCTGTGACTCGGTTTGCCACCTTTTTTGACTGACTTCAAAAAAGGAGAAGGTTCTCAATTCGTCAGTATTTTTGTTACCTCCTTAACTTCGACTGGGTCAGTATTTCGATGATTTTTATTATTATTTTTAATTGAAAGCTGATGCTTCTCGTATGGTACCATTAAGTCGGTGTCAGCCAAAGTAGGCTTGTTACTATATACATTGTTATAGGTGAGTTATTGTGCTTGTGTCTCACGCCCGACGTGACGAGGCGAGAGCGGGGGGAGGTGATTTAAAAAATAAAAATAATTGTAACTTTTATCTCATCAGGAGTGGGCTTATGATAAATATTTCATGTTATTTTTTATAAATATACTGTATAATTTAAAGGCAGTATGCTTCATGTTCATGTACAAAGTATTAAAAAATAACATTTGGTACATACATACTAACCATTAAGTCTTATTCAGTATTTATTATAAATGAGACTATCAGTTTTAATTTTTGTAATGTTCCACGTTTGCATACAAGTGAAACTACTAATATTTACTATGTAGCACTACACCCGAGGCATTCGCAAGCAACCGATAGCCGATTAGAACTCCTTCCGCTGTACTGTGCATTCCTTATATACCACTCAATGTCACAAGGTTAATGTCATGACAATGTCATTGATTGTTAATACATACTCCGTGCAGACTAGATGTCAATACACAACAATTTTGTTGCAGAATACAGTTGGAAAGTCAGATGAGGTTGTGGCAGCTGAGACATTAGCAAACCATGCGAGACGGAACAGTTCATTTGTACAAGCAGTGTTCCAGGCACAGTACAGGTAATTTATGTTAATTAGGGTAGATTATGTAATCTAATAATAAAAATAATAATATAATAATATTGACACACTTTTTACACAAATTATCTTGCCCCAAGTTAAGCATACATAGCCTGTGTTATGGGTTACAAGACAACGATATATTTAATACAATATACTTACTTAAACATACATAAATTCATATAAACATACATAAATACATTTGAACATCCATGACTTGGAAACAAACATCCATATTCATCTTATGAATGCTTGCACCTACCGGGATTCGAACCCGACCTCTAGCTTAGTCGGTAGGATCGCTAACCACTCGGCTATACAGGTCGATATACTTGATGGCTTGAAGATATATTTGTTTTGGCGCGTTAGGGAAAAATTATCAGAGTGAATGGGCCAATATTTGTGATATGTTGACTAACTGTGTACATTCTGAGTTCGTAAATGCGTTTATGTCTTTAAATATCAAATACTAGCTGACCCAACAGACAATCTCATTCATTCTGTACATAATAAATATTTTTTTTTTATGAATTGGTCAATAATATTTCATAACATCAAGAATTATTTCGTAAAATATGCTCCCTGTTGTTATAATGAAATTATTTCACAGCAGAACTATTAAAATATGCGTCAATAAATTCTTTCATAGAAAATATGTCCATACAAAACAAAAATTCGTAATATAAATAATTATTGGTCCCAAATATAAATAAAAACTATCCTTTCTCTTAAGTTGGACTAAATTGTGCTCTATGAAGTATTTAATCCCAATTAAAATTCGTTCATTAGTTTAGGAGTTCGCTGGAAACAAACATCAGGAAAATGATTTTGGGAATTTACCACTTATAAGAGGTGTTCATAAATTTTTTTTTTTCCTCACGAATCCATTTCTGTTTATACTAGTTTCTATAGGAGCTTCTTTGATGACTGAAAAGATACATTGTATACTTATAGGATCATTAAGTACACGATGCTGCAAATTAAATTTGAAATCAAAACTTATGAACGATGCGGTTACTCGAAACCGCGACCTATTGCGTTCCATTCGAGCGCTCTTCCATTGAGCCAACCGTTCGAATGACGTATCGTTGATAATCTTGTATGCCTTGTTGCAACTCACAGGTGGCTTCATCTACAGGATCTACTTTATAGTTGATAACCTGCTCAACCCGAATATTTACATTTTAGGAAATTGACTTGAGATGTCGCTCTTTCAAATCTAAAGTAAAATAAAAAAACATAACAAATTGTTTACATGATGCTGCTTTTTGGAACGTTCGAGTTTTTGGGACCGTCGGTAAAGCGCAATATGTTGTTTTTTTTTTATGGAATAGGAGGACAAACGAGCGTACGGGTCACCTGTTGTTAAGTGATCACCGCCGCCCACACTCTCTTGCAACACCAGAGGAATCACAGGAGCGTTGCCGGCCTTTAAGGAAGGTGTACGCGCTTTTTTTTAAGGAACCCATGTCGTATCGTCCCGGAAACACCGTACAAGGAAGTTCATTCCACAGCTTTGTAGTACGTGCAAGAAAGCTCCTTGTAAACCGCACTGTGGAGGACCGCCACACATCCAGATGTTGATAGTTGTTACCTGTGATCTAACAGTATTGCATAGCCATTGTATGATATTGGAAGACAGTTCCCATTTCTTTTCAATCAGATTGCTACGAACTGCTTTAGTAGTTTTATGTCCAAAGTTTTTGCAACTAGCAACTGGCTATATTATTTACAATCACGCGATTATTAATTGGCATGTAACGTTGAGTTATGAGTTTGTTGTCTTAAAAGTAATGAAGTTATATTTGTTTAATTCTTTGACGTCGATGCAATTATGTTACGTTTTAGAGTTCACTGTTCAATTATGTTTACAAATCATTGTCAAGCTACCTTATTGGCGTTAAACTCAGTTTGATCTTTAAAACGTCTTGTCTGTTTTGTGTTTTCGTCTTGTCCAATTTACATTAAGAAATTTGTTTAGATTTGATAAAGAGACAGCTTATTTCAGTTTCCTGATATGTACTGTATATGATACTAGCCCGCTTCGTTAGGCGTATTTTAGGGTGATTAAATTTTTGAAGGAACGTTGGAATTCGAAAGACAAGTAGCCATCAACCATCTGGGATGAATTTGCATTGAATGGTGGTAGTTTCGTGTCGATACGATCAGTGGTTTAGGCTTGAAAGAGCCTCAAACAAAGACCAATTTCATTATGTATAAATATATAAGATGGAGATAGGCGTTGAAGGTTATTAAGTGTAATGAGGATCCTGTAGTTGGCGCTACAACTTGAGAGTTGAACAGACATGCCAACATTTACAGATCATGTCAATCGGACAGACATAGTTCTAATTGGACGCTAGGGCATATCCCAGAACATACTTAAAGTGGGCCGTGCGTCAGTCAGGGCGATATTATCCTAAGTCTTACTAGACTTAATATAAATATAAATATGATACTTCATATTATATCACACCATTTCATTTTCAGGTCTGCATTGACATGTGCGAAATGTGACAGAACATCTTGTACGTTTGATCCGTTCCACTGTGTGAGTGTTCAGTTACCGACCAGACCAGCCACCGCACAGCCATCACCACTGCCAGTCAATGTAAGTATTTCCATCAATACAACTACGTTTAATTCATATTTGCATAGGATGCCTGCTAGATTATGGGCACCATAATGGCGCCTTTCTCTGTCGTGAAGCAGTAATGTGTAACCATTATTGTATTTCGGTCTGAAGGGCAGCGTAGCTAGTGAAATTACTGGGCAAATGAGACTTAACATGCTATGTCTCAAGGTGACGAGCGCAATTGTAGTGCCACTCAGAATTTTTGGGTTTTTCAAGAATCGTGGGCGGCATTACATTGTAATGGGCAGGGCATATCAATTACCACAAAATCTAAGTTTAATTCACGTATCGTAACACAAATTATTGTTTGTATATTTAATAGTGTACCTAGTAAATAGAAATTAGAAAACTATCATTTAATGACATTCTAGGTTGTGTATGTAAACCAACAACCTCGGCAAGTGCGCATTGGAGTTGAGCTACCGGCAAATGCCACGATGGAAGACCTGCGGACTGTTCTACACACAGACACGGGCGTTGAACGAGAGCACATCATATTGGCTGAAATTAATGAGACTGGTAAGATTAAATAGCTTACACTACTAACAAAAACACAATTGTAAACTCCTTTGTGGAAATAGCAGCACATTATTAACCGACTTGGAAAAAGGATTCAAAATTTTCAAATTCAAAATTTCTTTATTTGTACACAGTCATTTACAATCACATATGAAACTCTCCTGGTAGATTTAGATAATCTGTGTTAGGAGAGAATCGCTCATTGCAAGTTATACAAAACAATATTAAAAACTAAAAGTAAGGAAGTTGTTGACTCAAGTGAATTGGATTATAAACAAACAAAACCAGTTATCTAGTCGGCCCGGCGGCCCGGGCGATCGCACGCGAAATAAGTCATTAATTTCAATGTGGATCAGGTTATATTAGCATCATGCTAGCCGCAGGTACGCAGCCGGACGACTACATAAACATGGGAGTTAGGATCATGTACAAACATTTTTTTTTGATATAAATAAAGATTATAATAAAAATGTACAATATATCAAACATTGTAGTTACTTATTATTACTGATTTTGAAACATATTATGATACACACACACACACATATATATATATGCACGTAAACATAGGAACTTACATAAATATAACATCTTAACAATATATTTATTTATTTATTTATTTCAAGGAATATCAACAGCTATTTACACAAAATAAAAATACAATAGAAACTTGGAGCTAATCACAGATATTCACTAATAGACAATAGAAGTAGTAAGAAGCAAAATTATAAAGAGTAAACATGTAAAATTATAATCTAATAATAAGCACACTTGATGTTCACAGGTTAGGATTCAAAAAACGTTTTCATGATACATTGTTTCATTACTTTGACAGATGTATTAAAAATATCCAAATTAATTATTTCACTGCTTAGTTTATTACAGGTGGTGCTAGCTCGCAAGATATAACTATTGCTCCGGTAGTTAGTAGATGATTGAGGTATATACAATAAACGGCTATAGCGTAGTGCAGTTGACGAAGTTCTCAATGAAATTGTCGAAAGAAGATCTGGACAATCAACCTTATTTTGAGCTATTTTCAAGAGGAAAGCAATGTCAGAGATCATACGTCGTTTCTCAAGCGGTAGTAAATGTTGCTTTTTACAATGCTGTTCGTAAGACTTTGAATTGTATCTGTCGTTAGTACGGTAGCATAGAAAGCGTAAGAATTTTTTTTGAATATTTTCTATTCGAGAAATATATGTAGAATACAAAGGATTCCAGATTTGAGAGGCATATTCTAAGTGACCACGAACGAAGGTGCAGTACAATATCTTCAGTGTCTTGACTTGACGTAAATCACGCGAGCTTCTTATAATAAATCCAAGGGCTTTCATAGCTTTAGATATAGTTAAATTTATATGTTGGTCAAATAATAGTTTCGAATCAAGTAAAACACCAAGGTCTCGTATTGTACTACTTCTCTGCACATTCTCACATTTCAACTGGTAATTGAAAATTATAGGATGCCGCTTACGCGTGAATGTCATTACGCTACATTTTGATGGGTTTAGCTCTAGGCTATGATCGTCACAATAATTTTGCAATCGGTGTAGGTCTTCTTGTAGAGCTATTGCATCATCTAGTGACGATACCTTGTTGTAAATTTTGATATCGTCAGCAAAGCACAATATTTTGGCGGTACGTAAGCAAGTATCAACATCATATAAAAATATTGCGAACAATAGAGGGCCAAGCAAGGAACCCTGAGGAACGCCACTCGATATGGGTACCCACCCTGATATATAATTACTGACAACAACAGCTTGAGTGCGATTATGAATATAGGAGGAAAACCATCTTAACAAGTCACCGCTGATACCAATATTATAGAGCTTATTAAGAAGGATGTCATGCCGTATTCGGTCGAATGCCTTACTGAAGTCGGTGTAAATTACATCAGCTTGGACACCTTGCTGCATTGTTTCAGTTAGATAATTATTAAGAAGTGCAAGATTAGAGACAGACGAGCGACCTCTAAGAAAACCATGCTGACTGGGGCTAAAGGCTTGCCTTAGTGCAGGATAAACCTGACTATAAATGATTTTCTCAAAAACCTTAGATATAATACAAAGCTTAGAAATTGGACGGTAATTTGATATACTAGTCTTAGCCCCCTTTTTATGCACTGGAGTAATATAAGCCATTTTCCATAAATCTGGCATAACACCCGCATAGAGAGATTTGTTGAATAAAATAGTAATGGGTACACATATGGAATCAGAACATTTCACTAAGAATTTTCCAGGTAAATGATCCGGACCATCGGATTTTGATGGGTCAATACCATGGAGTAGTTTCTTTACTTCAGTAACGTCTACGTGTATTTGCGAGATATCACACACTGGTAGTGATGATAAAGAGATGACATTTTTATTGACCGGAGGATCGGTAAAGTTATTACAAAAAAAATCAGAAAAGGCATTACAAATAGTGGTGCCGGTATTGAAGGTTTTGTCAGCAAGGTACATGCAACTAGGCATAGAGTTTAGATTTTGTTTAGACTTCATATACGACCAAAAGTATTTTGGATTCAGGTTTATAGAATTTTCAATAGAACGTATATAGTTATTGTAACAGGATTTTTCAAGATTTTTTATTCTCGCACGTATCATTTTATAAGAAACCATATCCGACATATTACCATAAGTATTGTATTTACGTAAATATTTATATTTTTCTTTAATAGCTTTTTTAAGATGGATAGAGTACCACACTGGATAGTGATTAGGTTTAATAAATTTAGATGGTATATATCTTGTTTTCAATTTTTCAAAAAACTCATAGAAAAATGTGACCGACTCATCAAGGGATAAATCCGACAGAACGACATGCCAATTAATGCTTTGTATTTCAGCATTAATGGCCTCATAATCACCGCAGTTAAACATGTATCTACGCCTAGGGGCCGACTGGAGAAAACTTTTCGCGGTGAATTTAACTATCAAAGATAAGGCTCCATGGTGGGCGTCAATGGGAACAAGCGTATCATTACTAACATCGCTGACTGTCACCACGCCATTGGACAGCACTAAATCTAGAGTTTTATTGTATAGATTTCGGATTCCATTGAATTGCTTCAGACCAAGAAATGCCAATTCATCCGTGAAAAAAATTTCATCCTGTGATTGACAATTACAAGCGCTAAATGATTTATCACTGTCATTACAGAGATTCCATATTATATTGCTCATATTAAAATCACCGATTATAAGAAATTTATCAGTAGGATTCTCGATTATTATATCCTGTGTTCGGCTTAGGAAATTATGTAGTTGCTGTGAGAAGGAGTAACCCTGGTTTTCAGCACATAGATAGATAACGCATATGTGCAGATTTGTCAGGAGTTTAGTTCTATGACAGTTAATAGTAACCGTCACCCACAAATCTTCAGCACTAGAGTTATAGTATGGCTTTGGAATCACTGAAAGTGATCTACGAGTTGCAATGAGCACTCCACCCCCTCGACTTAGACCAGTAGTAACGTAATTACGATCCCGACGCCACACCATATACCGATTGTCAAAAAGCTCGGCATCTGTGATTCCGTCTAACAGCCAAGTTTCAGTCAATACAATTACATCATAATCAAATAAGGTTACATTGCGTTTGAAGACATTTGTTTTAGTGCGTAAACCCCTTGTATTTTGATAGTAAATATTGAGGTAATTTGTATCACTTATATGAGAAGTAGCCATTTATAAACAAAAACATTATTTGACTGAATAACAATTCAAACGATGTGTAACAAACACTAAAAACGTACTATATTGGTTACAAGGAATAGTCTCACTTTTATGGAATAAGTGCATAAGTCCATGTACATAATAATATGTACATAAATTCCATAAAAATAAGTATCTATTACCACACAACAGATCAAA
>CATIXN010000588.1:0-16279 GCA_949711725.1 Leptidea reali | reverse complement strand
ATCGAAAAACGGATCAGCTCAATCGCTCGGAAATACATCAAAACCCCACAGTTTGACACCAAACTTCTTTTTTTTTTTTTTTAGTAGGCATCACGAGCAAGTGAGCCAGAATCGAGGAGCCAGAACCGGCGAATCCCTACTACTGTAAGCCAGAACCGGCGAATCCCTACTACTGAAGACAGTCAAGCGTAGGTGTCACAAGGTAAATGATCGTACTGTTTTACATCAGGAGAGTTGCCTGCTTTTAGATAGGTGTACGGAATGCTGTATCATTGACGAGTAAAAGATACGATAGATAACCGGTTGGGTTGTCACTTATCGTAAGTTATAATATATGTTATTTAAAATATTTTACAATTAATTACCAAGTAGATTGAAACAATATGTTTTTTTTATTTTAAGTAATAATTAAATAATTAACCTTTAACAACGCAGAAGACGTCCCAAGGCACAAGTGATCATCGACAGCCGTCCTCTGTCGCCACCGCACCGCACCTTCTCACTTGTGTCGCCTATTTATCGCGAAGATGGTCTACATATCTTTAGGATATCATCCCCACCATCTGGATGTGTGGCGGTCCTCCACAGTGCGGTTTTCAAGGAGCTTTCTTCCACGTACTACAAAGCTGTGGAATGAGCTTCCTTATGCGGTGTTTCCGGGACGATACGATTTCAAAAAAAGCGCGTACACCGGCAAGGCTGGCAACGCTCCTTTGATTCCTCTGATGTTGGAAGAGAATGTGAGCGGCGGTGATCACTTAACAGCAGGAGACCCGTGCACTCGTCTGTCCTCCCTTTCCACAAAAGAAAATTATAGACTTTATACTTACATTTAAAGAAATGACAAAGGTCGGTTTTTTGGTTTTTGTTGGTTCGAATCCCGGTGCAAGCATTTATATGATAAAAATGGATGTTTGTTTCCGAGACATGGATGTTTAAATGTATTTATGTATGTTTATATGTATTTATGTATGTTTAAGTAAGTATATTGTTATAAATATATCGTTGTCTTGCAACCCATAACACAGGCTATATATGCTTAATTTGGGGCAAGATAATTTGTGTAAAAAGTGTGTCAATATTATTATTATTATTATTGCTAAATGGCCAAAAATTAAACCTGAAAATGAATGATTGAGGTAACATCATAGTATGGATTTTTATACTTTAATTATTCACGTATATTCTAATGCAGTTATATAAAAGGATTGTGCAAAAGAATGAGATTTGTCTGCAGTCCTATAGCCACTGATATCCCGATGAACACACTAAGCAGCTCAAAAGAAAGGTATTGTTTCATTTTATTATTGTGATTGTCTCTATTGTTTTACTCTCTGCAGCAGTTGTTATCCTATCCTATCTTTAATTGAATTGGGATTACTTGAATTTTTAAAAAGCGGTTTATATCATGTATTTAAAATCACACAAAATAATCTTCTCACATAATAGCTTGACTTGACGTTTTAGATGGATATACATAAACCGGCGTGGCTGTTAATCCAATCAAAAGAAAGCCAAACACGTTCATGTAAGAGTTCCGTAGAAATTTGTTACCTCTCTTTTGTTATACTTCGTGATACTGCTAACTAACCACTGAAATATCATAATTTTAAATCAAAAATTACTTTTATATAGTATGTATTGTGTATACAAGTTTGTTTTGTTTTCAATGAACCATTACTATGGATTGTTTTGTTATATTACGAAACAATCCTAATCGTAACTCCTATTAAAAAAGCGAATATGAGTTTGTTTCTTAACTATCCTGGTAAAAAAATATATGAATGTGAATATGAATGTGTAAATAAGTGTCAAATATCATTAATTCATTATTTACACACCAGTGAGGCTCCTTTGCACCGTAGGTCGGCTAGATTATGGGTACCACAACGGCGCATATTTCTGCCGTGAAGCAGTAATGTGTAAACATTATTGTATTTCGGGCGTGTCTGAAGGGCGCCGTAGCTATTGAAATTACTGGGAAAATGAGACTTTCCATCTTATGTTAGAAGGTGACAAGCTCAATTGTAGTGCCGCTCAGAAATTTTGGGGTTTTTCAAGAATCCTGAGCGGCATTGTATTGTAATGGGCAGGACGTATCAATAACTATCAACTGAACATCCTGCTCGTCTAGTCCCTTATTTTCATTAAAAAACAAAGCTCATTTACTTGCAAACTAATATAATGAAAGAAACAAATAAAAGAAACAGTTTTATAACTATCCTGTATATGTATGTAATAATAATAATAATATGTAATAATATAATGTAATAATAATAATAAATATAATATAATGTAAGTATTGTGTTGTATGTACTTACAATTATAGTTATAATAAGTGAACCCCATTTGTACATAATTTACCACAATATAACTCTGGTGTGGAACGCTCAACTTTTATTTATTAATCCCCAACATTATATTTTTATAGCAAAGCCAATTTTAAATGACTTTCGCATTCCAGAGATAAAATATTTAATAAAAGCAACAATTAAAGGAATGTTACGATATTTGATGACGTACTCGTATGTATACAAACGGAAAACCGGATTTACAAAGCTCTCAAACATTTATATTTCGTGAGCGCTTAAACATTCTTTGAATCATTTTATTTACCTTTCATCTCGTAAAAGTGAGGAAGGTACTCGAATGGTTTTGTTATATTATGTTGTTACAATAAAAACGGCAAATCAACTAGCCGAGGTGATCAGATCAAAATAAATTTATTTAAGTTTAATTAACCTATTTATAAATCATAAACACCTCTGCTTATTTCAATAACACTATGTTTCAGGAGACGTTCTTATGATAAGTTTTCTTCTTGTAGTAAAGTTCAAATCTAAATATGTGACCTCACTTATTGAATGTTAAATACTACCACCCATTCAAAAAGAATGCCTCAGACCTGAGACGGATGGGCATTCAAACTCAGCGGGCTTTTTTCATCAAAAAAATATGATTACAAATTAATATTGTACAATTAAACTTATTCATAACATTAAGAAAGTCATTTATGTTATAGTAACTTTTACCACACAAACGTTTTTTAACAATTCTTTTGAATATCGTAGTACTTGTGTTTTGAACATTTTCTGGGATTATGTTGTAAAAGCATATACATCGCCCCACAAAAGATTTACTAACTCGACTTAGCCGAGTAGTAGTCATAGTAACTTTACTTGAAAAAAAAACACGATCATGTGATTTGTCTTCATACGGGGCCTTATCTGCCTAAGATACAAAAGTAATAATTGAAGATTTTACAATATACTGCCGCTTTATGTTATATAGATCTCCCGATGATCGTTTTACAGGTTGTTTCAATATAGTTTTCGAATTGATATATTTTTAATGAAATCAGTAATTAATAAGGATAACATTCCTATGTCTATGTCTATGACCCAATCGAAAGTTTACTCCTCAGACCTGAAAAGAACGGGCGCAAGAATCCTGGTAAGATTCTTTTTTTTTTACAAAATTTATTAATTAAATAGCCTAGGGGGTTACTCTATTCCAAGTCAGTGGAATCATTAAGAAAGTAATGTTAGTTTAACTAAAGTAAGTTTTTTTTTAAATATTATTGTCCTATTTTGAGGGTTTGATCACAGAGTGAACTTGACTCCCTAATAATGGTACAATTAACAAAAATCACATATAATTTATATTATCGCCTATCTAAGCCTAATTTGACCAACTTTAGATACCTTACAACTAAAAAGTTTTTAACAAATATTTTGAATTTCGTAACACATTTGTTGAGTACTTTTTCTGGGATCATGTTGTAAAATCATACAATATCGCCCAGAAAAGACTTACTAGCTGTAGTAGGTATAACAAGTTTTTATATTTTGTTGTTGTTTGTTTCTAGTGCTATGATTATCTGAGTTTTTAGAAAATTAGAACACATTACATTATCAAGAATACATGGAGAGGAAATAGGTTATAAAATTGACTGCATGATAAAAATAATCTAAACTAATATTATATAAATCTATAGTCCGACTTAGTAGACTTTCCACTAACATAAGAGCGGTATTTACGCGAGAGAAACCGAGCGGCAGTATTAAATATAATAGCATATAATTATTATGACTTAGTACTATGAAAATAAATAATGTTAAGTAGTCGCGCCGTATCTATGTGTTAGTTTATATGTTAGTTTTCTAATAAAAACTCTTTTCTAATGAAAACAGTGTTTGTATTTAAACAATCTTATAAAAAACTTATATAATATACCGAGTACAAGAACCAACCTCAGTCGCAGATACACTGTACACTACTTTAATATAAATATATTTCTGTTCAATCACATTCATTATATTTATAGTATTTTACGTATATATGTTTTAAAAAATATTTTTATATGAAAGTTGCACATGCAAGTGTTTTAATGTGTCTTTTTATTCTTATAAATTTTATTGTTTACTGGCACTCCGACAGTTAACCAGGTAGATGCTGAAAATCAGCGCTGCAGACAGTGTTGCCTTAAGAAGCATAAAAGCATAAAAGGCATTTATTTTCTCAAAATTTATTCCTTTAGAATTCATGTCATTTCTAATATACTAGATACTACTACTACCGCTTCGGAAACAAATGGCGCTCTGAGAGAGAAGAAACGGAAGCAAGAAACTCTCTCTTTTTTTGCGCTCTTTTTAATAAAAATATGCAATATTGTACTGTCATTGCTATAAAATAATCATAATCTAGTCCCAGGCTGTCCGATCACATAGATATTCAGCTGTAGAGTAATAGGAATCACGACAGAGCCATTTTTTAATAAAAGACTTAAATTTATTTATAGAATTAAAACTATAAAATTGTGCTTACAGCACAAGCTGAGCATCGGCTTTTGCCACACAGCATATTTAGTTAAGTTAGGAAGGATTAGCAATATATATTAAGTATTTAGATTGTATTTCTTTGTGTGTGGCATGGAATAAATCTTTCTTATTCTTATTATAATCTTTTTAACCGCAATTTATAATAAGAAGATAAAAACAATTGTTGCCCGTGCTTGCAATCTTCTCTTGTTTTACGATAGCTTTTCGCTATAGATTATATACGGAACGACCCGGCGAATGCTCAGATCTGCTCTTGGTGTTAAAGAAAAGCCGTTTTATATTAACTCGAAGAAAAATCAATTACTTGTTTGCATGCACCCGAGTCACACAGTGCGTGCTTCAGTGAATTGTTTTGTTATTATAATAAACTTATAATAAGCTTCCACTGTTTGCTTAATATAATACGTGTATCAACGTAAAAAGTAATTATTGGACGATTACGTCTGGAATTATCCAGAAAAACATTCCAAATCACAATCATGTCGAAATTGAAATAAGAACACAAAACTGGTCACGTTCTTCATATTAACGGACAAACAAAAAATAGAAGCCCTACTGTCACTCTTTAAAAGACTTTCACGACTTAGTAGCCCAATCTACATGTATGGAATATACTAAATGTTATTAAACTTTAAACACGAATTCCTTAAGATGTCGATGTTTGTGGCTTGGAACGTTTTTCAGGAACTACGTCCATTTGTTGTTGAAAAGGAAAGTTTGTTGTGAAATAAATTTAATTGACTTTTCAAAGATCAAAATCTACTTGAACATGGAAAATATACTTTACTTGAAGTGTATTTTGGTAGTACTTTCACTTACAAATGAAGGCCTCGTAGATATTGAATTAGTGAAAGCAATTTTTTTTTTTTATTTATTAAAAAGACCAACAGCATAAATATTACAAATTAGTTTTAAAAATTAGTGTACATATAATAGCCAATTACAGGTCTCTCTATATAAACAAAAATCAACTAATGAGTTTTCAACTTAAATTACTTTAACTTTGTTTAGGCCAAATATGCCTAAAGGGTTTTTATAAATAGTGAAACAGTCACCGCATTAATTAATTAATTTACTAATGAATTAAATATTGTGGGTGCACAAAGAGTTGCACTAATTCCTTCTCTTTCCTACCTGCACCCTATCCCTCCCACTTACGGAGTAGCGCGAGCGCAGCGGATCGATGCGTTCCGCGAGGAGTAATTACTTAGTTAGTATTGAATGAGTATTGAACTTGTATTGAGCAAATATTGAACTTGTCAACGCCGTGATAACTCATTAATTCGTCTCCTTACCTGTAATCTCGCGATCAAGTGTCTTGTGAGCCCTAGTGGAAGAAAGAGTGGCCACTCAAAGAAAACGACTACAAAATAAAGAGGGAAATTCGCGACCCGGCTCGTGGTGGAAGAATCGCTGCTGCTCTGGTAAGTCCTCCTGTCTTATTTCATTTCACCGGCTTCCTAATTAAAATTTTCACCTAGATCCAGTGCATACATATTTTTTTGGTCACTTCGGCCAGGGATATCTAACTTAATTAAATATGTTAATTCTGTTAGCCGGCCGCCATATTAAATTGTTAATACTTAATACTGGCTGTTGGCTGTTTCACTGTTACTTACTTAACATTACATCAATCAGTAGATATCTAATTAACGATGGCCACTTCTAAATCACAAGAACAAATATTTGACCGTAATTTACGTAGGTTAGAAATTAAAGTAAAGGCCTACTTTACACGTATGCAGGATATGTACGATAGTATTGCGAAGTTGGATACTGCCGATAAAATAGACACATTTTTGTCTAAGGCTAGTACGATCGACATTATTCGATCGGACTTTGTACGTACATTAGACGAACGTAATGAGTTGTTAGCTTCAGAAGTAAACGCTGGTGAGCCAAATTATGCAGCCATGCTCGCTTTTGAAGACCTATATGCGTCTGTTAGATTCAAATACTCGCAGTTGTCATCGCGTCCCAATACGCACAATACCTGTGAAACCAAAATGGCGTTTCACAAGTCAAGCCCAAAATTACAGAGGCTTGAATTAATGTCTTTTAATGGCGAATTAGAAAATTGGCCTATATTTTATGAAACATTCAAGTCAAGTATTCACGAAAATATAGAACTAAATGATAGTGAGAAAATTCAATATTTAATGGGTAAATTAACGGGAAAGGCATTAACTATTTGTCAGGGTTTTATGCCAACGGCTGAAAACTATTCTGTTCTCTGGCAGACATTAATTAATAAATATAACGACAAACGCGTACTGGCTGCATCGTACTTCGATAAGCTGTTAAACTTACCTTCCGTTAACGAAGATTGTTCTAATAGTCTAGATAACTTCATAGATAAATATTCATCTCTAATTAGTTCGTTAAAACAATTAAATTTAGATAGTTTGGAAGATTTTATTTTTATTCATTTAGGTTCAAAAAAGGTTGGCTTAAATATTTTGAAATCGTTTGAAATGCATCACGGTACTTCAGTTAAACTTCCATCATGTTCGCAATTTATAGACTTTATTCGTAATCAGTCACATATTTTACAACGAGCTAATAATATTGTAGGTACGAGGCAGTCTAGTAACAAGTCGGTAAAGAATAGTACGTCCGTTTCAACTTCTCGTCCCAATAGTAATAATTATAATAAAATTAGTAAGACTTTTGTTATTAAAGATCAAAACAAATGCTATTGCTGTGGTAATACAGAACATTTTCAGTTGCGGTTTTGTAAGAAATTTAATGCATTATCGCCCACGGAGCGTTTTGATTTTATTAAATTAAATAAAGGCTGTGTCAATTGTCTAAGTAAAGAACACACAGTTCGTCACTGTACTTCTAAATCGACGTGTACGCAATGTTCACGGAGTCATCATTCACTTCTTCATTTTACGTCTGAATTAAATCGCGAACCTCACTCGAAAATACTGAGTGAACGGATAACAAATGCCAGCTGTGCCACTAATGTTAGTTCATCGCAAGCTGCGCATGCGACGGCCGCATCGCCACAATCTATTTCTTTGTGTGCCATTAATCCGAGCGCCGACGTACCGCGCGCACTATCGCCTGGTCATACTATTCTACTCGGTACCGCGCAATGTAACGTTATTGATTGCGTGGGAAATAAAAACACCGTTCGGATTTTAGTGGACAGCGCGTCGCAAAGGGATTTAATTACACTTAATTGTTGTAAGAAATTAAATTTACAACTATTGCCCTCCCCCACAAAATATGTTTATGGAGTAGGTGACTTAACGAATCCTATTGAAGGATATACTAATATTACTTTACGTTCACGTTTGGACGATTCCATTTCTTTTACTATTAAGCCTTTAGTGACTCATCGTATTACCGGCGAGTTACCGTCCGCTACAATTGATTGCGAACGTCTAGAATATTTAAAAGGCATTCAATTAGCCGATTGTTCTTATTCAGAACCTAGTGATATCGACTTATTAGTTGGGTCCGATTTCTTCGCTCGTATAATACGACCAAATATTATTGCCCGTGGTATGAACGAACCCGTGGCTATCGAAACCTTATTTGGGTTTATTATTTACGGTCAGGCTCCGGTTTTATACCCCGAGACTGATATTCACACTTATTGCACATTAGATTACAATAATTCTTTTGAAAAATCCGTTGGTCGTTTTTTCGAATTGGAAGACGTACCTAAAGCGAATATACTTTCGTCGGAAGAACAAGAATGTGAGAATTTTTATTCCGAGACCACCGCGCGTGATCATTGCGGTCGCTACATTGTTGCATTGCCGTTCAAGGATGATCCGAGTAAATTAGTGGACTCGTTACAGGCAGCTACACGTCGGTATTTGTCTTTAGAGCGTAAATTATTATCGAACGTAGATATTCATTCAGAATATCATAGAGTATTTAGTGAATATTTAGAAAAGGGCTATTTAGCACCCATCACAAATAATAATTCGTTTAATTCTCATTATGTCATACCACATCACGTTGTCTTGCGACCTGATAAAAGTGCTACAAAATTACGTGTGGTACTCGATGCAAGTATTAAGACATCATCAGGGTTGTCACTCAATGATATGTTGCATGTTGGACCAAATCTTCAAAATGATTTGTTTAAAATTATATTGAATTTTAGCCTGTTTCCAATAGCGATCAATGCTGACATTAAACAAATGTTTTTAAGGATTTTAGTGAAAAATGAAGATAGACCGTATCAAATGGTTTTATACCGAGAAAACAATAATCAGCCGCTTCGCTTGTTTCAAGTAACGAGGGTACCATTCAGTTTATGTTGTAGCCCGTACCTCGCAATACGAGCGGTTCGTCAATTGATAACCGACGAAGGCTCGCTTTTTCCGGCCGCGGCTCCCGTTGCTGAGCGTGACATATTTATGGATGACCTTGCCACCTCTTGCGGAACCCCTCGCGAAGGCATCGAGTTATCTCAACAATTAGTTGAGTTGTTCCATGCTGGCGGGTTCGATTTAGTTAAATTTTCTAGTAATTCGGTTGAAGTTATGGAAAGCATACCATCCTCCGCTCGGGTCTCGTCTGATGTCGAGTTCAGCCCTGACGATTCGATAAAAATATTAGGCCTACGGTGGCTACCGTCTGAAGATGTTTTTGCGTTCACAGTAAACATTCGTGAATGTGAATGCACGAAACGTAATATTTTATCCACTATTGCCCGAATATGGGACTTAATGGGATTGGTGGCCCCAGTCACTCTACTGGGAAAATTAATTATTCAATCATTGTGGAGTGAACACATTGATTGGGATGAAAAGCCACCACAAAAAATAGTTTCTTTGTGGCGCCAAATTGAGTCTGAATTACATGTTCTGGAAACCGTTAAAATTCCGCGTTTTGTAGGATACGACCCACAGTGCGTTGTTAGTGTCTTAGCCTTCGCGGACGCTTCCGAGAAAGCCTATGGTAGAGTCGTTTATCTTCATATTTATTTTCCAAATGAAAATAAATTCTTAACTAATTTAATTTTTGCTAAATCTAAAGTAGCTCCTATACGTACCGTTTCATTGGCTAGATAGAGATAGATTAGAACTTTGCGGTAATTTAATTTTAGCTAAATTAATGCGTTCAGTTATCGAGACATATTCGCAGCGTATAAAAATTAATAATATTTATGCATTCACGGATAGCATGGTAGCTTTAGCATGGATCAGTGCACCAGCATCTCGTTGGCATACGTTTGTGGCGAATAGGGTTGCTAAAATTCAAACCCTGTTGTTGCCTAGTAACTTCTATTTTATATCAGGTAAAGAAAATCCTGCCGACTGTTTGTCGCGTGGCCTTACTCCAGCACAACTGGCTGCTCATCCACTGTGGTACCATGGTCCGCGCTTTGCCGATCTGCCCATGTCCCAGTGGCCTATTAGCGAATATAATCAGACTACTGATATTGATGTCCCTGAAAGAAAGCCTACTGTTTTAGTTTCAGTAGATAAGATTGAGCTTCCTCTTATACTTTCTCTTGCATTAAGAGTTTCGTCTTGGAATAAATTAATTAGAATTGTAGTTTATATATTACGGTTTTTGAAGAAATTACCCAAAACCTTTCAAGTTACCCATTTAGATTACGCGGAACTAACAATTATAAATGAATTGCAACGTTATTACTTTCATGATGAATTCACTAAAATACAGTGTAATAAAACATTGTCACCTGCCTTTCAAAAATTGAAAGCGTTTGTGCATAATGGTATTTTCCGCGTCGGCGGACGTTTGAGTAATGCCGATTTGCCCTACGATAGTCAACATCCTATATTACTTCCCCCACGTGATCATATTGTAAATTTAATAATAGATCATTATCACCAAAAATATTTGCATACTGGACCTCAATTATTAATGTCAATATTACGTCAAAAATATTGGATATTGTCTGCTCGAAATATTGTTCGTAAACGAGTACAATTATGTAATATTTGTTTTAAATTTAAACCTAAAAATGAATTTCCTGCAATGGCAGATTTGCCTGCAGCCAGAGTACAGGAAGCTAAGGCATTCTTTCACACCGGAGTCGACTATGCGGGTCCGTTACGCGTTATTCCTTATCGTAAGCGTGGTGTTCGTAGTCAGAAGGCCTACATTTGCCTTTTTGTGTGCCTCGTCACTAAAGCGGTGCATATAGAATTGTCGAGCGACTTAAGTACAGAATCATTTTTAAATTCTTTTAAACGTTTTATAGCACGACGTGGCCCCATTAAATTCGTTTATAGTGATTGCGGTACTAATTTTATTGGCGCCAAGTCATACTTGGACGAAATATACAAATTAACGTCATCACAAGAATATAATAATAAGCTAACATCAGAGCTTTCAGGCAATGCAATTGAGTGGAAACTTAATCCACCTGCATCTCCACACATTGGTGGTATATGGGAAGGTAATATTCGGAGTGTAAAAATGCATTTGCAAAAGGTAGTCGGTCTTCAGCTACTTACTGTAGAAGAAATGAATACCCTCTTAACGCAGATCGAGGCGGTGCTGAATACCAGGCCTCTGTCTGTCCTTAGTTCAGACCCTTCTGAGCCGTTGCCATTAACCCCGGCTCATTTTCTAACTTTAACGCCCTTAAAGTCGTTTCCTTCTGAATCGATTCCTAGAGATGTGAATATTATAGACAGGAAGCGTATGATTGACAGTCTATTGCAGTCATTCTGGAGACGATGGAAGTTAGAGTACTTAAATACATTGCAGTGTCGTAATAAATGGTTGAGCAATACGTCACAAATTAAAGAAGGTACCATTGTATTGTTGTACTCAGATAATAGTCCACCTTTAGATTGGCCTCTGGGTATAATTGAAAAGATATTTCCCGGTAAAGACGGGGTTGTGAGGGTTGTCGATGTACGTACTAAGTCCGGTGTATATCGCCGACCGGTAGTCAAATTATATCCACTTCCATCTCAATAATTACATACAGTCCACTTAGTATTAACATAAAATAATAGTAGCTTAAAATAAAAATTAGATTATTATATTAAATAAGTCAATAGTTATAGGTAACATTGTTGTACAATTAACTTTAATTACCTTTTAACTTAATTAGGTTGGTTGAAAGAACTGGGTTCCATCAAACTGGGGGGCATGTTTAGGCCAAATATGCCTAAAGGGTTTTTATAAATAGTGAAACAGTCACCGCATTAATTAATTAATTTACTAATGAATTAAATATTGTGGGTGCACAAAGAGTTGCACTAATTCCTTCTCTTTCCTACCTGCACCCTATCCCTCCCACTTACGGAGTAGCGCGAGCGCAGCGGATCGATGCGTTCCGCGAGGAGTAATTACTTAGTTAGTATTGAATGAGTATTGAACTTGTATTGTGCAAATATTGAATTTGTCAACGCCGTGATAACTCATTAATTCGTCTCCTTACCTGTAATCTCGCGATCAAGTGTCTTGTGAGCCCTAGTTTTATAATTATCGAACTCGGGAAGAAAGAGTGGCCACTCAAAGAAAACGTCTACAAAATAAAGAGGGAAATTCGCGACCCGGCACGTGGTGGAAGAATAGCTGCTGCTCTGGTAAGTCCTCCTGTCTTATTTCATTTCACCGGCTTCCTAATTAAAATTTTCACCTAGATCCAGCGCATACAAACTTATAAACAAAAAAATCGACTTAAATGAATTTCAACTTAATTTACTTTAACATAATAATATGTATAGTTTAAACATTAAAAGAATAATACTATGCGTATGAATGCGAATTTAATATATATCTATTATTATATTATGTTATAATCGGTTATAGTGTTTATTTTATGTTTGGATGTGTATGTGTGCGTGTAGTGTGTGTTTGTGTATATGTGCGTGTGTTAATGTACCTATGTGTTCGTTTTATATTGCTCCAGTAACATTTTTTGTATCTAGTGTATTCATTAATATTTTAATAATTTCTGTTTTGAAGCTATTTTTACTGCGATTATGAATGTCGACATTCGAAAAAACTTCGTTGTAATGCTTACAAATTCTGTTAATGGGAGAATTTTTACCATAGTTCGTAGTGTAAAATGATAATAAAAAAAGAGGCGTATTTCTCGTTCGTTTTAGTGGTACATTGAAGTTAATACTAGCAAGTAATGTTGGGGAGTCCAGAAGATTATTTATTATATTAAATAAGAACATTGTATCTAATAACGTTCGTCTGTCTACTAGTGAAATTATATTATGATGCATGCAGCCATCTTTATAGTTGGAAAAAATTTTATGACGAAAGTTAAGGTGCCTTATAAATTTAGCTTGAATCTTTTCAAGTTTTTCAATATATGTTATATAATGGGGCGACCAAATACAACTTGCGTACTCTAAGACACTACGCACGTATGCATAGTAAACAGTTTTAAATACATGCAAGGTCATTAAAAGGCTTGCAGGTACATCATCAACAATCACTTCTTGGATATATCAAACCAACACAAACTGTGTGAATCTGATATGATCCGTAGTTATTTTTGATAGACGGATATTCGACGACATATACTATAAACAATTCAGAAGTATAAGACACAATTGACAAGCCTATTTGTTCAAAAACATATGTCTGATTTCCATACAAAAAACAGCTAGAAGGTTTTAAGCACAAGGTATTCAAATATACTCGTAATTCCCTATTGTAGAACTGCATCTTTTAGTAGAAATTGTTACAGCATGTCTATGAAAATATATTATAAATTGCCTAATGAATTGAAAGATTTACCTTTCAAGGTTTTTAAAAGAAGACTGCATCAATGGTTAATAAATAAGTGCTTCTATAGTTTAAAGTGAAATTAAGAGAGATACTCAGGACCGATCGCGATGGAGGTGCACTGTGGATCCCTTCTGCCCCAGCTAGAGGACACAGGAACTTAATTGAAATAATGATGATATTTTTATTTAAAGTCATTAAAAGCCCATATCCTGTAGGGTAATGTATGCAAAGGTTTTGTTATAACTTTCTATTTTAATAAGTTTTCTCTATAATATATGTACAGATAAAAGTAATTTATATTAATTTTTGTTTTAACTTGCTGCGAGATATTATGATTATGTTTTCAGTGGAGTTATTATAAAATCTCTGTCAACTTCACTTAGCCTAGAATTAGTGGACATTAACAATTTATTTGTTAACAGAAACAGGACACAGGACGTGCGATCCTTGTGCCAATCAAGAAAACTGTGAATGTGAACACGGTATTGTTTGCTGTATGAGTGTAAAACGTAAAGACCACCAACTATATCTTACATTATCTCCAGATCTTCGTAAGCTGATTCCTCCAGAGAGTCGTATTATTGCGTAGGTACTACTGGTACTTACTGGTACCCAAAATTGCCAATGATTGTCTTTGAGAACGCTGCCGTGAAGTAGTATCGAGCACGAAATCAAACACCACAAGTGGAGCTGTATAAGATGGATGGAGCTACATACTCCAAAGGGGTTATAAATATTTACCGAGGCAGGCTTAGAATTAAACCAAGTGGCCCTTCATAGCAAGCCTGGTGGATGACTGTCGTTGACGAAGCGGAAAGACTTTGAGTAAATTAAGAGATGACAGGAACGGGATGGAGATGCATCTTAGGACCCTCTGACCCACGTTGGAAATACAAAACCATCAGGTATTCTTTTGTACTTATAGTACGACTTGGAGTACAACAGTCCAGTATACTTCATAAATTATTAGTTATTATTATTTATTTAAGAATGTAATAAGTTGCTGTCTTGGATAACAACACTCAATTCTCAAGCAGGTATTGAGGTAACTTAATTGGTCATGACACCGCTATTTACGACGAGCTTATGATTCAATTAAGTTTCACGCTAACTCAGTTTACCCTTCATTTAATCGGAGTAGAATATTTGAATATTTCAAAGATTTTTACAATGTTTTAAATGAAATTTATTGAAGGAGGCGTTACATTGCGGTAATCTATAATTATCCAAATGTTTTGAGTTTTTCTTTAGTGTTAATTCCGCTAATATTTGTCTTTTAAACAATTTGACAAGTGTTTCGCCTCTACACGAGGCATCCTCAGGACATGTTGACTGGCGGAATTAACACTAAAGAAAACTGAAAACATTTGGATAATGTCTTAAATATTAATAAAATAGATCATTCTCCTTTTAATTGTCATGCTATTGTGTTTTGACAATCTATCTAAGTTATATAAAAGTAATTTCTGTAAGTATATAATATGAGTGCAGTTAAAAATATTATTCGTAAATGATTAGGAAAATATTTCATGGAGAAGTGTCCAGTAATTTTCTCATACCTACTGTATTTTTAATTCTAAGCGTATACTTTTAAATTAATGTATTGCCTTCAAAAAGAGTCAAGATTAAGTGAATTCTAGGAAACTATGTCTTTATCATTTGCGTCGAACTCAATATTATTTTTATTTAATTTTGAATCTGGAACGAATTAATGATTATGAATGAATTTATAAGTTCTCTTTATTCCCCGTCTTATTTTTCATTTAATAACATATTATTACGTATTATATTCCTATCACACGTTCGAAACACAATGATTTCTTCATAAAGGCTCTTAACGGGTATTGTAGTCTGCGGATAAATTAAAATCTCATTCGTTTGACATATTGACATGCGTAAGAAAAGTAATCTATTGTGTGCATAATAAAAGCTACGTGTCTCCTGAATCTATTAGTAATATGTAGACAGATCATTACAATGGAGCAGTCATGTTGATAAAGATAATATCATTTATTAAAACACTATATTACATACAATTAATTATATCATTACATTCAAGCGTACCAAGAATACTGACAGCTTTTCCGCGTTGGATAGCTAAGCTGATCCGTTGACCGAAATAGCTGCCAGCGCTTGGGTTTCCAGTAGCTTTATTGAGGCGCGAAGATAGTATTTTGTACATTCTCTGCGCCTTTGGGCCCCACGGGCCAAGTTTCTCAACACCAAACGGCACACAGATGTATGACTCACTGAGAGCGACATATTTGCGGCATTTGCTGTCTTCGGCATTCGAAGCAGCAGCCCAAGCACCAACTTTTTCAATTCAATTTCAAAATATCTTAATTAACTATTAAATTAAGTTATGTACAAAACCAGTATAGGAAGATCCTAGTAGTACAGTATCGTGATTTTAGGTATAGCTTTGTGGGTACTAAGGCCTAGTAAAAACATATAAAACAGAATAAATTCATTACATTGTAAACAAACGTTGTTAAGTATAATAATTATTGATTCAACAAGGTTTTTTAGTCTATGTAAGCCTTAGACACAGCATTACATTTTATATCACTGACAATTTTTTGTAGTTGGAACTTAGTAATCAATCGCGTTATCATTTCTAAACACCACCCGCCAATAACCCGGCATCACGTCTCACTTTCACGTCACCAAAAACCACACCAAAAAAAGTTTCTAGGACTAATTTGACCTACTCCACTTCTAAAGTACGTTAC
>CATIXN010000587.1:0-16286 GCA_949711725.1 Leptidea reali | reverse complement strand
AAAAACAGCATGCCACCACCAATCCTGCCGCTGATGTCACAGCGACGCGCGACTCGACCGCGCCCACTTCGACGTAATGTTTTTGTGCGGTCGGCAATCTCCGGCCTTGAGGCCGGGCTGGACGCACTGATAGCGTCCGGCCAAGCCACCCTCGCTGCTGGCGCAACGAGGCGCCCCGAAGCCGCTCAAGCGGGTCCTTCAACGGGAGCCGGTGAAGCGACCTTCGCAGCGAGTCCGCTGACGCCGTCACCGGCTCCATCCATGGAATCGTTGCCGTCCATCGTCCGACCAGCAACGCCCAGGCGACGACTGATGCCCACGACTGCCGCTACGCCTATTCCTGCCGTACGCACGGTGACGCCTGCAACGGCGAATCATACCGCGCAAGCGCCTCACCCACGTCAGCCACGATATCCCGCCACGCAGCCTGGTATACCCGTGGGGCGTTTCCCCTCGCCTCCTCATAGAGGAGAACACAAAACCTCGGCACGAACACCACCGAGTATGCCGACCCTGTCGCCAGGCTCTCCAATGGAGACCGCGACAAGCCCAACATACGCGGCTACTACCGCGTCCAAAAAGACGCCGACGACGGGCGACGTCACCGCATCCGCCGCCTCCGCCACCGCTACCGCTGCGAGCGCCACCACCACCTCAGCCACTCCGACCACCAAAGCGACCAGTCGCTACCCACCGCTGATTGTGGAGGTGCTTCCCGACTGGCCGACGCATTTCCGGGAGCTCAAAAAGCTACTCGGCCACACACCTAACGGACGCCCGTTTGGCAAAGGCGTCCGCTTCATCCCCAAGTCGGACCAGGAGTTCCGACATATCCAGCGCTACCTCACGCAGCTGGAAAGTGTCGCTGGAATCTCCTGGTTCTGCTACTCGCTCCCCGCGGAGAGGAGCGCTAAGGTAGCAATACGGGGCCTGCCGGCAAACACAGAGCCGGCACAAGTGGACGCGGAGCTGCGTGAGCTCGGATACGTCCCGGAGCACGTGCGCGCGATCCCCGCGCGCCCAGGCAGACCGGGATGTCTGATGTTCGTGCAACTCCAGCGTACGCCAAATCTCATCCCGGGTATATATGAGGTGCACGAGCTCCTCTGTATGCCCGGGATCACCATCGAGGCGTGGCGCGGCAGAAAGGGACCAGCGCAGTGCCATCGCTGCCAGCAGTTTCGGCACTCCTCGCACAACTGCCACCGGCCCATTGCCTGTGTGCGGTGTGGGGACAACCATCCTGCACGAGAGTGCCAGCGCCCCAGGGAGGACCCGCCGACGTGCGCCAACTGTGGTGGCGCGCACACGGCGAACAACGCAAACTGCCCGGTGTTCCGCAAAGAGACGCGCAACCGCCGGGCGGGCACCATCGCACGCACCGCCTCAACAGCGCGCGCGTATCCTCCCACTGCCCACGCATTAGAGGCCGACGCGCCCGGCTCGCTCATGGCTGTCGCCAACCAGCCACGGCAACCGGTTGAACGCCGACGCAAACGCGGGAAACGCGCTCAAGCGCGCCAAGGCGCCCTACCTGCCGCACCACCTACTGCGACACGCGCTGCTGCGCCCGCCGCACTGCAGCCTACCGAGCGCAGTACGAAATCGTCCAAGCCCACCGTGGTCGCCGCCCCCGCAGGGGGGACGAAGGCGAAGCGAGTGACGCCGCTGGACCCGCGACTCACCAAAGTTATCAGCACATTGAATCATGTGCTGATGGCCATCCAGGAGCAGCGTGACCCTATTCCGCTGATCCTGGGTTGCATCACGGAGCTCTGCACCTTTTATGGCTGAGCTCCGCATCGTGTTTTGGAACGCCGACGGGCTTTCATCACAAAAAGCCCGTCTCTTCAAGACTTTGCTTTCTCAGCGTCGAGTGGACATCGGCCTGATCAGCGAGACTCACCTCAGACCGGTAGACAAGTTGAAGGTTTCCGGATACTACGTCTACCGGGAGGACCACGCCTCGCCGATCGGGACTGCTTACAGGGGATTAGCAGTCTTGGTCCGTCGGAACGTCATTCACCAACTGCTGCCAGTACCTCAACTGCAGACGTCGTATGCCCTAGGCGTGGAGATCTGCATCGAACATCAGCCCACCCGTGTGTTCGCTTTCTACAAGCCGCCGCAGAACCGACTCGCAGTGGCTGATGTCCACACCTTGTTGGACTCGCTGCAGCCCACGATTGTCGCGGGTGACTTCAACGCGAAACACACGGCGTGGAACTCCAATATCGTGAGCCCAGATGGCAGACGCCTCCTGGACGACGCAGATCGCCACGGTTACCAGGTGCTAGGACCAGAGGTCCCGACGCACTACCCGTACTGTGCAGCCCACATGCCAGACGTCCTTGACATAGCCGTCACGTGCGGCCTAGCTGCCGCACCGTCGTTAGACGTTCTGGATGACCACCTCATCTCCGACCACCAAGCAGTCCTTTTGACGCTGAAGACAACCCCGATGACGACATCGCTGCCTTCTCCGAAGCATCGCCAGGACTGGCGAATCTTCGCCGAACACATGGCCGAACATTCGCCATCCTTTAGAGTAGAGAGCCCTGCAGACGTTGATCGACTCGCCACGGACTTCAGCGCAACAGCGTCCAATGCGCTTCTTGAGTCCAGACTCGACGCTGCATCTACTCGTAGACAACCCCAGCTCCCTGCCTACATACAAGCGATGATCGAGGAGAAGAGGAAGCTGCGAAGGCAATGGCAAAACCTGCGGTGCCCGACCATGAAGACGCGGCTGAACGCTCTGGCTGCCAAGATCTCAGACGCACTGGAGACAGTTGCAGACGAATCCTGGCACTCCGCCATTGAGCGAGCCGGTGACGACTGGTCTGGCATGCACCGCCTATGCCGCCAACTCTCCGGGAAGCCCTCCCCGATTAGACCCCTCATGGCCAGTGACGGAACCCCACGTTACCGAGCTGAGGATCGAGCGGAGATATTTGCGGACTACCTGGAGACGCAGTTTACACCCAACCCGACCGCAGATGTGCAGCACGTAGAGACCATCGAGCGACATGTGAAGAACTACTTCGAGTCGCCGATAGTACTGACAGAAGACCCCGTCGTGTTCTCCCCCGGACAAGTCCAAAGGATGATTCGGCGAACTAGACTGCGCAAAGCACCCGGCCCTGATCGAGTCACCAACGAAGCCCTGCGTCACCTACCTCCGCGAGCAATCGCGACTCTGACGCGGCTCTTCAACGGAATCCTCCGTACCGGGCACTTTCCATCATCGTGGAAGCTCGGCCGAGTCATCCTGATTCCCAAGCAAGGCAAGAACATCATGCTGCCTGGGAGTTACCGTCCCATCACTCTTCTATCCACCACCTCGAAAGTCTTCGAGAAGCTACTGTTGCTGCACATCACGCCGCATCTTCAGCCACGCGACGAACAGTTCGGTTTCCGTGCCGAACACTCCACCACTTTACAAGTGACGAGGGTACTGCACCATCTCGCTACCGCCTACAACAAGCGAGAGCAGTCTGTTGCAGTAGTCCTCGATATGGAGAAGGCGTTCGATCGCGTCTGGCACGCCGGCCTCGTGTACAAGCTGTCCACGTCTACTACTCCCCGCCGAGTAGTTAAGACTGTGGCCACCTTTTTGGAAGACAGACGTTTTCAAGTGGCGGTTGAAGACGCTCTGTCCACGGAGCGCCCCATCCGAGCTGGTGTGCCCCAGGGAAGCTGCCTGTCGCCCGTCTGCTACAGCAGATACACGGACGACATTCCAGTCGCCGACGGCGCCATTTTAGCGCTGTATGCTGACGACGCGGCGTTCAGTACCACCTCGCTGAATGCCCCGCATGCAGCGCTGAAGATGCAGCGAGCACTGGACGCGATTCCCACCTGGCTGAAGGACTGGAGACTCAAGGTCAATGTGGCGAAGACTCAGGCGATTTCCATCGGGCGGGCGCGCCTATTGCCGCCCCCGGTGTCACTCATGGGCGAGACCGTCGTATGGTCCCCCAAGGCCAAATACCTCGGCGTGACCATCGACAGGACACTCTCGATGCGGCCCCATATTAAGAACGTGGTTGCCCAGACGCGCGCCGCACGGAACGTTCTCCGACCCGTGCTGGCGTCCCACCTGCCTCTCCGTACGAAGTTGTGCGTATACAAGGCGTACGTTCGCACGCGACTCACCTACGCTGCCCCCGCCTGGTTTGCGCTGACAAGCGAGACGGGTCGCAAGTCGCTGCGAGTACAGCAGTCGCTGACGCTCCGCACCATCTCCGGAGCACCACGCTTCGTACGAAATCAGGTCATCTCCAGAGACCTGCGCATGGAAAGCCTGGACGACTTCGTTCGTCGCCTGAGCACCTCTATGTTCGCGCGCGCCGATGGAGCGCGATCCCAGCATTTGCGTGGCATCGCGCCATACCATCGACGACCGCCGGACAGAAGAGGACTACCACGTGACCTAGTCTCCTAGGACACGACTGCTTCCTCGCCGCTGGCTGATGGGCGCTCACCGGTACACTACCGGCGGGCTCGACCTCGCTGAGCGGCGGGCGCAAGCTAACCACGGACCTACACACCGGCTGCAGTCCGCAGATCGCTCGCGACACTACGCGGGCTTGATCGCACTGTAGCAGGATACCACCGGACATGACACCACGGACCAACCGGTCCCACCCAGTGCCCCGTCTGTAGTTGCAGGCGGCGTTTATACTACTGAAAGGGGCCATCGCCCCGAACAGTTACCCCGAGGCCCGTAAGGACCTACGCGGAAGACCCACCAGAGATGTTTAGTATTTGTTCAATATAGAGTTTGAGAAGAATAAAGGTGTAAGCAGTAAGTGCAAGAGTGTGTTTTATTATGAGCCACATGGTAAGAGTATTGAGTAAAGTGCGAAACACTTACATTTAACCCTCTGCAAGGCCGCATATGGAACTTCGTTCCAAAAATACAGTCGAATTGAGAACCTCCTCCTTTTTATATAACCTGACAAACCCTATTGTTTCAATGGAGTGTAGGTAAGTATTTAATTAACAATGATTAGTTTCCATACTGTTACATATGTCTACTGTGATTGTGGTAATGATAAGGACAATGTAATTTAAAAGCTATGTGAATTTAAATACTGTCCTGTTTTTTGTATAATGTATAGGTCCGTTATTTTCTGTGTTTTATTATGTTTTGTATAAGCGAGAACAAGTAATTAGTATTTTATTTTTCATTATTGTAGTTTTTCTTTAGAAGGCTGTTGGATTTCCTTGGTGATGAAAAATAAATGATTTGGCTAGGTCATAATACAGAAGATGGATTAACCTTCAATCACTGACGTGTCATTATGTTGCACTACCATTGACCTACATAAGTATACTATAAAGTATACGTACGTTACTTTGAAGACCTTCTGATGTTTCAATACAGTATAATTTTGATGTTTAATGGAATTTATTTATTTAGAGACATTCAAATGATATAGGAATAATAAATATAATAAATAAATAAAATAATTATAATAATAATTAACTCTAGAAATCTTTTCCTTTATTATCTCAGGATAATAAACAAAATAAATACGGTCGATTAACACGCAATTCTCTATAGAATCTCCTCCTTTTATGAAGTCAGTTAAAAAGTATGGAGTGACGTATTACAGGGAAGTGCCCCTTTAAATTAAAAAAAAATGTGTAACTAACATGACATTTCTAATCATTTTGCTAAATAATATCAAAATGTTCGTGCCTCGTGTTCGCATCCGAGCATCTAATGAGCAGTTCTAATGAGAGAGTAAACAATAGACTTTGAACATTACTTACTGCCAAGGAATAGAGTGTAAGTTTGAATTATCAATGTTTTAATGTTATTTTTTTGTTATGGAAACATAAGAAAAACGAGCGTACAGGTCACCTGGTGTTAAGTGATCGCCGCCGCCCACATTCACAGTACTGGAAGCTGTTCCGCGTTTAATAGCTAAAATGATTCGTTAGTGAAAATGAGTGCCAACGTTTGGGGTTCCAGTAGATCTATTGAAACTGGACACTTAACAGCACAAAGATCACTGATGTCTTGGGCACTTAAAAAGTTGATGCACCAACTCAAGTACCTTGGATATTGGGTGCCAGAGTTTCAACGAAAATCGCATCCCACCAGACCTATTCCCCATGCCTACATGTGGGCTCCACGACGTGTTATACTTTTACAAACTTTGTCATTCATTTAAGTTCCTGTATCCCCTAGCTGGGGCAGAGGGCGTCCTTACTGCAACTCCATCGCGGTCGGTCCTGAGCATCTCGTTCAATTTCACTCCAGGTCTTTCTGTTGTCTTTCGTTTCGTCAATGACAGTCGGCCGCCAGGTTTGCTTTAGACGGCTTGTCTCGGTATATGGTTTGAATTCTATCGGAGTGTGTGGCCTATCCAGCTTCATTTAGGGCGTTTTATCTGTTAGTCGATTGGGACTTCATGACAGCGTTGCCAAATATGATCGTTGGAAATCTTCTGGGGCCAGTAAAGTGAAGTGTAGTTAATGAGAGATGGGCTTGATGACCTTCCACGTCTCACACCCATACAGCACTACGGTCTTCACGTTGGACCGGAATATATTGAGTTTAAATCTCCGTGTCAGTTTTCGTGATTGCTATACGGATCAAAGCCTTGGAAAGGTTGCTCGTGCTTGTAATTGTGATAATGTTTTGGTTATAAATTCCACTTTGCATTATTTTTATTGAGTGTCTATGCCAATATAAAAAAGCATTAATGTGTAGTAAAATATTAAGATATACATTTATTTCCCGTGAAAGCTAAAATTGTAATTCCGTTGTATATTAAGATTTATGATAAAAAAAATTTGACTTACTTTTTACTTTTCAGCGTCTGTTATAGAGTGTTCTGTAAACTGCAGTAGGTTTTTGTCGATTGGTTACATCAGGTAAACTATAATATTTCGTTGCCTTAATATTTTACATATATTAAATAGTCATACTTTTAAGTAGGTAGGCATTTAAAAGGTACTCAGCGCCTTAAACAATATAGATCCCAATAAAAGGGAACGCAATCCAAAAAAATGCTGTTTGAAACTTTATTTCACGTTCTTGTGACGTCTATGTCACTTATCAGGACACGGGCTAATAATAATATAAAATCAACCTAAATAAAAACTGCTAATAAAGCTCTACACAAAATTAAAATTATATCGTCCCCTTAAACAATAATATCATCCACGTAAACATGAATGTTCATAAAATGAACTGCACTGCACGAAAACATGAATGTTCATAAAATGAAAACTACTGGGCAAGCTATGTGAAATTTTAAGAGCAACTATTATGCATCAAACTAAAGAAGCACGTAAATCAGTTCAAAATATCATCGTAATCGGTGTACATACATAAAAAAATACCAATCTAAATGAGAACCTCCTTTTTTGAAGTCGGTTAAAAATTGAAAAAAATAAGTTTAAAAATCGCTTAAAAGGCATGCAGAAATCAGTCCACAAGTTCTCGTAAGCGATTTTAGAAATAAACAAAAGATAAGAATTCGACCACTGAACAACGTTTAGTGGAAAAATTCTATAATATTTGTCGAGGAATTTCATTACTGCTGTGCTGGTTGGCTTTCAAAAATAAAAAGAAATTTATTTGCTTTTCTTTTGCCGCTGTGGGTTAATATTGTGAGATTCGATTTATGCAATAACCAGTAGTATTATTTAACGGTACAACTTATTTTTTTCTTGGAATTATTCCTAGATAAATGGAAGTTTATGTCTGGCATTTTGAATTTTAGTTAATTGACATTTTAATAGTTTCACAATAAACTATAATCAGTTATACTGATTGGTTACATTAGAATTAAGAATTACATTAAGAATCCTAAGCGGCACTGTATTGTAATGGGCAGGGCGTATCAATTAGCATCAGCTAAACGTCCTGCTCGTCTCGTTCGTTATTTTCATAAAAAAAATTACATCTAAGTGATCGAGAGACATCTAACTTGAATTTATTTTAATTATAACATCGCTAAATGACTTCATTATTGGTACCACAATAGACAGAATAAAACTAGTGGAATGGACCCCTTGAGAGCCATAATGCGTGACAAATTTTTGTTGTCTGCGTAAACTAGTGGTTTAATCTATATATAAAAATGAATTGCTGTTCGTTAGTCTCGCTAAAATTCGAGAACGGCAGAGCCGATTTGGCTTATTTTGGTCTTGTATAATTTGTGGAAGTCCAGGGAATGTTTAAAAGGTGAATAAATATGAAAATTCTCGAAAAAAAAATGTAAACATATAAATTTTTCCTTTGATGTGTCCCCCGTCGTTCAGCAAACAAATTGAAAGAATATTTTCAAATGATTTTACGAAATAATTCTTGATGTTATGGTACTAACAAATTCATAAAAAAGCATTATTTTATTTATTTTATTATACAGAACAACGTCTGTTGGGTCAGCTAGTATTTAATATAATAATGTTTTAATATAATAGTGACACACTTTTTCACAAATTTTCTTGCCCCAAACAAGGCATAGTTTCCACTATGGGTAAAAGTCAACGATATTTAATACAATCTTTTTACTTAAACTTACATTAGTTATACATATAAACATCCATGACTCGGAAACAAATGAAATGAATGAAACGAATGAAACGAATGAAATGAATGAAACGAATGAAATGAACGAAATGAATGAAATGAACGAAATGAATGAAATAAATAAAATAAAATCACATTTATTGTGTTCAAAGAAAAAATTACAGAATAACTTACATGCTACAGATTACAAATTAAAATGAAAACAAAAATGACATTTCATTTGAGGGTGTCCGCTTCATTCCCAGTCTGTGGTATCATTAAGGTCGCTATTCCAAGAAATCGTCAAAGCGCGCTGTTAAGCCATTTTTAGACAAAATATGTAAAGTTTATATTTTTACAAAAATAATTTTATATCTGCAGAATACGAGAAATAAATTAGTTTTTTTCTTAAATTTCTATCATTAATTCACAGTGCAAAAAAAAAATCGCCAAAATACCTCTAACTCTAACAGTGAAAGCCATTTTAATCATTCAGTTCAGGCCAATATTGTACGAAAATTTATTTACTCTTTACCTAGGTAACACTGAAAATGTTTAGAAAATGAAAAACAGCTTAATCTAGAAAGTTGCGAATATTTTTATTGTTTTTCGAAGTAATCTCCGTTCCTCTCTACACATCGTCGCTTTCTTTGGAACCACTGAGAAAAGCAGTGGGCCCATTCTTCCTTAGGGAGACCCCTATATTCTAAATAAAAGTCGCAGGGCGCCAGGTCAGGACTGTATGGCGGTTGAGTCATTATCTCGACACCTCGTTTTTTTTCAAGATAACAGGCAAACAGCGATTGACATACCAGTCTGCAGTAACTGTATTTCCATCTTCTAGCACAACTGTCGCGAAAAGACCTTTCCGATCAAAGAATGAGGCAATCATATTTTTTCCTTAAATTCTTCCTTTCTTTGCCTTAGTTGGCCGATCCTCGAAAGGAAACACCCACTGAGCTGATTGTCTTTTTCATTTTTTCATTCATTCAGCTTTTCTCACCTGTGACGATGTCAAATACAGCATTTGAGTCACCGCCGTTGAACTTATCTAACATTTGGCGACACCAGTCCATGCGAAGCTATTTCTGGTCGTCGGTAAAAGTATGGGGAATCCATCTGAACAAAGCTTCCTGACGCCTAAATGTTCGTGTTGAATTTGACTCACACCAATGCCTAGGCTTGCCCGTATCTGCTGATAGGTCACTCTCCTATCTTCCTCTATCATGCATCGCACAACACTGATGTTATCTTCAGTAGTCGCTGTTAAAGGATGTCCCTCACGCGGATCATCATTGAGATTGCTACGTCCACGCTTAAGCTCGTTAAACTAATTGTAAATAGTGGCACGAGATGGGGCTTCATTAAGAAATGCTAATCACAGCCTATCATAACTTTGTTGTTGAGTAAGCCCATAACGAAAGTCATAATAAGTCATTGACCAAAAATTTTCTCGCGAAAGGTTCATTTTCACGTGTAACAAGAGTTTAAGATTTGCCGCCAATTCACAAAACCAAATGACAGATTAATGCAATATACTACATTAGGTTACCAAAGAGTTCTAAAATTGAAATTAAAAAAAGTTTTCATTTGCAATGTTTCTAACTGGCCAGTTCTAAACATTTTCAGTGTTACCCACGTACTAATATTATTTAGCATCACTTAGTTTTGTTGTTTGTAATAAATTTTAAATGCTCCTGATTCGGAATTTAAACAGTTGCTTCTCCGCATTCGCCTAAAATATCAATAAAACATTTTATGTTATAATAAGCTTTCGCACACAAACGTTTTAAAATTTCGTAACAAATTTGGCAAAACTGTTCATTATCTGGGTTCATATTGTAAAAGCATCGCCCAATAAAAGTTTAACTAACTTCATTTAACCGAGTAGTAGGCAAAACAAATTGATGTTTGTTTGTATATAGTGACAGCCTGAACATTTACATAATATACTTAAGGTATTCTGAAGACATTCGTTTCGTAGCAGGATTCCGCAAGGAAATTACTAGCATTGATACGCCCTGCCCATTACAATGCAGTGCCTCTCAGGATTCTTGAAAAGCCCAAAAATTCTGAGCGGCACTACAATTGCGCTCGTCACCTTGAGACATAAGAAGTTAAGTCTGGTTTGCCCAGTAATTTCACTAGCTACAGAGCTCTTTAGACCGAAACACAGTAATGTTCACACATTACTGCTTGACGGCAGAAATAGGCGCCGTTGTTGTACCCATAATCTAGCCGCCATCCTGTGCAAAGGAGCCTCCCACAGCCTCCCACACCTATTACTAATAAATGATGCTTGAACCCAATTATGCATAATGAGTGCAGGTAAGTAATTAGCATAGCCCTAATTAATATCTAGTGTAGGCTGACTAGTATCACAATTAGTTAACTCGGAACCAAGTGATATAATATGCGGCTACAGGAAAATGATTATGTTTAACTAGCTGTTTCCCGCGACTTCGTCCGCGTGCACACATAACTAAGCACGTAGTACCTATACAAAACTTTGCTTCTTAAAACTTAAATGACTTTATATTAAACTAGCTGACCCAGCAAACGTTGTATTGCCGATATTAAAATCGCGATACAAAAGTAACTGTTGATCGTAGATGAGTGAAAATTTGAAGTAGTACGTATTTTTTAATGCTGACTCATAATCAAATTTAAAAATAAATTACAAAAAAATAAAAAATAAAATTCGTGTGGACACCTCTTAGCATTCAGGAGTATGAAAAATAGATGTTGGCCGATTCTCAGACCTACTCAATATGCTCACAAAATTTCATGAGAATCGGTCAAGCCGTTTCGGAGGAGTACGGGAACGAACATTGTGACACGAGAATTTTATATAGAAGATGAAGGTAACGCAACATTTTTTTTTCTTGATAAGGGCCAAGTGTCTGTGAAATGAAACAAAGAAAACTTAATTATTGTAATCCATAGCATATCCCATAGCTTTTCCATGATGTGCGTACAAACGAAAATCTTAATCATATTATTTGTTTGATTGGGAAAGAGTCGTACGACAGTAACAGGTTATTTATACCTGTTACTGTCGTACGTCGTTCGTCGTATTGGTTTTCATTTGCAAAATTTCAATTAAATCAAAATTTGCCCGTACAAACAGACAAACAGACAGAGAAACAAAATAATTTTAAAAAATCGGGACTTGTTTCTATTTCTCATCTTACCCTGACGCGATTTTGATCATTTTCTTTCTTTGTTGAGAAATTCTATATATAGATTAATAATTAAACGGGCGCTACTTGAGGTGGCAGGATGATATTGTTCAGTTCAAAAACTCTGCTTCAAATTCATAAAAGTTTTTTTTATATCTTTTATAATCGCTTATAAAATGGTTGCAAAATACCTTTATTTATTTACGTTGTGTACGGATAATGCAGCTACCTCAATAACTTTTGTTTTGTATTAACTTACATTTACTTTTTTGACTTCCTCGTATAAGGGATTGACTACATAGGTCACACTAAAAGTTTTGCGTAACTTAAAAAGCAGCATGTTATAACCAAAATATTATGTTTATTCCTTTTCAAAATACTCTCCTTTACATTTTACACACTTTTTCATACGAATGAATATTTTTTTAAAACATGACGACCACAGATCTGAAGGCATGTTTTCTGTAGACCTAGAACTATAAAATTTGAAAATTAAATGTTTGTAATTAATCATAAAAAAAATTGTATGGAACCCTGTGGTGGGCAAGTCCAGCTTGCACTTGTCCGGATATTAAATTAAAATTTCAGCAAATCAATTGTCTCTATATCTTAAAAGAACCTTTAAATCACAACATTAGCATATTATGTTCCTGGCAACATGGTAGCGATCTTTTTTAATTTTATTTCGTTCACAAAAAGCAAACTTCACGGTACAGAGCCGTCTATCGATTGAGCTAATTTCCATTGCATATTGAGTAGCACCAAACGAGCAGCATTATTGAAACTCAGTAGACTGAAATAGCGTTTTGTAGTTTTATTTTTAACCGACTTCAACCATGTAAAGATGAGGTTTATTTTGGCGGTTATGGATGTAAACAGTTATGCGTGTATGTATCAGTTTCCTTATAATATAAAAAGAAAATACTTAATTTACAAACGTGACTCAGAAACCTTGTTTTCATATTTCATTTTTATTTTTCTGTTATATATTACAATATTTATAGATTTTAGTTTTTAAATTGTTAAAATTACTGTCTTATAAACGTTGTAAGAATTATGAATGCTGTGGCAGTTTATAAGTGAATTAACTCTTATCCATATTATTATTATATTTTAAGGTAAAGCATGTAAAGAGTGTAATTTGTTAGTTGCCCAAATAAATAAATAAATAATGCCTAAACTAGTAACTAATTCAGATCTATACTGAATATCTAAATGATCGGGCAGCCTGCGACTAGATTGTGAATATTTTATAGCAATAACTTTTGTAATAATAATTGTATAGTTTGTTAAAAAGAGCGCAAAATAAGAATGCTGCGATGGTTTAGAGTTTTCTTTTTTAACTTTCCAAATGTTAGGCGTTTTGATGGACTGCTTGTAAAATGCAGTAAATTGAATATTGCGCCCTCTAGTTCACAAAGTCACGAATTATTAAAAGGATTTTGAAACCAACACATAAGAGAAATATATTATGTTTCTTTGCGGCCTGCAATGCAATCAATTGTTGGTAGCAATGCAATCTGAAGCAGGTTTTTTAAACTCGGATTTGATTTTGAACTTTATTGTTTATTTCTGTTAATTACTTCTTAAGTAAATATTTTACACTAGTAAGAATAGCGATGACAAAATAATTTAAGATTTTGTTCCCTCAATACAGTAGCCACATAGTTTCTTAATATAATTTAAAACAAAGGTAAGAATATTGTTTACTGCTTCATCATCATCATTTCGTTGAGGAATTAAGTATTATATACAATTTTAATTGGTAGATTAATATAATATCGGTAGTATATTAGTCTAGGGTCGTGTCACTGTTCATAGTTCAAATAGATTCAATATATTGAATCTATTAAATTTCCACAACAAACTACGTAATAATATGTATTTGTTGAGCAATTTGATTTAGCATAATTGCTTTCCCGTACGTGGCTTTGCAGCTCGCAATGTGCACATCTATATTTTTAGTGGCAAGACCCTAATAACAAAGTGAACGTAATTTCGATATTTCAAATTGTCTCAAGACAATAAAGGACATCGAAAACACTACAAACACTTCTATAAAACTTATCAAATAAAACTAATAACGATGGTTATTTACGCGCTTCACTTCGCAGCCTACCTACAACTTTGCCATTCGCTTAGTAATGTCGTTGCCCTAAACTAAAACTATTTGCTTTCTCTTTATTGCTAATTGTTTAAGAGTTTCTTGAACTATCTTCATTTCGGCATTTGCGTGATAAATTTATGTTACCTACTGGTATAAATAATAAACATGTTTATATTTTACTTTGAGACGACAGAACTTCGATGTGAATACTTACTCATTGTAAATTTAGCTAAAGTATCGTATAACAACATCTTGAATTTAACATTAACATTTTGAAATTTATTTGAATAAGAATATTGGCAACGAATTATTTTGAGGTTATACTTCTTTAGGCGCGTTATGAATAAATCATGAGAATGAAATTTTAATATGCGCATTGTAACACAAAAGTAACAGGGTGAAGTTGGTTGATTCAAGCCCATACGGCCGTATTCGTTATTTAATAATGAATTGTCAAAGCCATCGTTGCAAATTTTTTACAATATTGTTCTTTCTACAAACGTAGAATAGCACGAGGAATAAATAATTTTAAGAATTATTGCTTTGTTAGGCCAAAGAACATTAACTTCTTGAGTGCATACTTATGTACACACACAGTTTTATCATCAGCCGGATGACGTCCACTGCTGGACAAAGGCCTCCCACAAAGATCTCCAAGATGTCCTCATCCAACGTATTCCGGCGATCTTGATCAGGTCGCGACCGGTTCGAGGACTTTTCTGCCCCATCTGTCCGTCGAACTAATTAAACTAACTAATTGTCTAACTAATTAACGGAGTTATATATTGCATCTAAATCACATCCTCCGGGCTTGTAACCTTTAAGAGACTCAGTATAGCACCTCAGGGGGCCCAAGGTCATCTGCCTGGATTTTGAGGGCCTTGAGGCATCTCGCAATAATTGTGGCAATGGCTTCACACTCCAGAAGAATGTATTTAGGATCTTCGTAGGCCTCTTGGCAAAATTACTCGTAAGTAATGCTACATTTAGGCGGGAGATAAAAAGAGCAACCACATCTAATCCAAGTAACCAAGTAAATTGTAAAATTTTACTTTTAAAATGTATGTTAATTGACAAAAATAGGTATGGTCTGTTTTAGAAATATAATAACATGGAAATAACCATTGGAAGTCAAGGTAAAGTAACTGCATTACCAACTGGAGTGTGATATTTATATAAATTGTAGTTCTAAATAGCGGTTGCAGTATCTTCATTGTTCAAAGGTTGCTCTAATAACAATTACGCTTTGAGTCGAGCTTCATAATGAAGAGCTACAAGCTAGGGTGAAAGCATATGCCAGATCGAGCAGGTATCTTATTACCGAAGTGCTCATGGTACATTATGTTCATCCATTAATACAATTTGTCGCACGGTACTACGGAAATACAATTTTCAGTAAATAGCATTAGAGAGTTTATATATTTAAAGATGTTTATTAAAGGTTTTTTTATTTATTTCTCGGCGTCGATATATCGCATTATACAGGGAAAGAAAAGGAAAGCGAATTTATTATGACTATAACTGACTTTAATCGGCAAGTCATAAATAGTCAGCCACACTTGGAATTAGCTCTTTAGAATTTTGAATATTATTGAACTACCCACATAACATTGAACATTGAACAAATTGACAAATCAAAATTGTTCACACATTATCGGGTAGTCTATACGCTAGTATTTTATAAGTCTAAGTTTAAATGTTGTTTGTAAACGAGCACCTATGTCAACAAGAATTCAATGGAACCAGTTCAGAGCGCATCTTTACAAGCCACCTTCAGGATGTTCGTTAAAAAATGTATTTTTAATTTGTATTCCAAAATTTCCTCTGTAATGCTTTCAATAAAAGAGGCTTCCAGATTATTTAATAGCCTGGGAACAATATATTTTGTGATTTTTGTCTCAAATAGTAGTAGTAGTAATAATGAACAGTCATCAGGAGCTGTGATGAGTGTGTGTGTGTCAGGGTTCATTCCTTGGACCTTTCATTCGTCTACATTATTTATTTACCGTTTGTAGCCTCGAAATAATGTATTAAATACTCGAAATAATAATAACGACACTTCATAAGTTTAAATATCAAGGGGTATTATATTAAATTTTATTATATTAAAGGTTCCCTTTAAAACTTGTAGATTCTACTTCGTTCCTTGGATAGAATTGAGGCAATATCAAATTCAAATCTCAAGACATTCATTCATATATATTCACATTTAGATGATTTTTATTTATTTTCTTCTTTCTTTATTTATTTTTGACAGCTAATGTTGGCTGAATTTGAGAGCGTCATTGTAAATTCGTTTTATATCACTTTCCTATCCTCTATTCTTAAATTGAGGATTGGTCTCCGTGCGCTTCAAATAGATACCGCACTAAGAACAATATCTTTTTTATTACGGAAACTATTAGATACTTGTGTGCAAAAATTACAAAAATTTACAGTAATAAAAGTTACAAAATTT
>CATIXN010000586.1:0-16300 GCA_949711725.1 Leptidea reali | reverse complement strand
AGCTATGAATAATTTGTCAAACTTAACACCAAGATCTTTACAATAAATGATTTATTAGTTAAACTGAAGAACATAGGAGACTGAAAAATATGAGGATTAAATGAATAAATAATTAAACAAATTTAAATAGCATTACGTAACTATAAATTTTAAAACTGTTACTGACAGGTTTGTGGAAACTCGATGCAAATTAACTTTTTTTCACCAAATATTATATTACTCAGCATAATAACCGAATTTTTTTTTTAAATATATATAATCTTTTACGACGCTACTTCTGCCGTGAAGCAGTAATGTGTAAGCATTATTGTGTTTCGGTCAGAAGGGCACCATAGCTTGTGAAATTACTGGGTAAACGAGACTTAACATCTTATGTCTCAATGTGACGAACGCAGTTGTAGTTCCGCTCAGAAATTTTTGGGTTTTTTAAGAATCCTGAGCGGCACTGCATTGTAATGGGCAGGGCGTATCAATTACCATCAGCTGAACGTCCGGCTGGTCTCATTCCTTATTTATTATTGAAGAAAAAAAACAAATTATTATAAAAATATTTGTCATTTATTTTGTGGCGGTCTCATGAAGCATGGAAATGAATTCTCTACAAACAAACTTAATATTTTTTTAAACGTAATTGCCCGTGTCCATTACTTTATCCACTAGGGAGCAATCTCGATTTCGCTATTTCTTGTTCAAGTCTTAGAAAATCTCATAAAAAAAGTTTTTCTCATACTCTAGCCATATGATATTACTTTACGAGTGCTAAGAAAATTATTACTTGTCAGATAACCTTTATTATATTTTTGCATAGAGCAAGAAATTTTTTAGAGACATAAATTCAATTTCCTAATATGCAAATATGAAGCCACAACCTGAGTTGAACAAAACATACAAGATTTATCAACGATACGTCACTCGAAACCGAGTAGGCTCAGTGGAAAGAGCGCTCGCACGGACCGCGAAAGTTCATTTTCAAATTTTAATTGTGTAATTAAACCCAGAAGTTAGGGTTACTACTTTAAATAGTAACCCTCACATCTGGGTTTAATTGCCATATAAAGTAATAAAAAAATGGATACTTAAAATTTTTGGGGTATAAAAAATAGATGACGACCGATTCTCAGACCTACCAAATATATCGTACATATTTATCTTATAACAATAATTATTATATTCGATAGCCATCTTGTTATTTATTATGTACAGATGAACGTCTGACGGGTCAGCTTGTATATTATATTTTGTTAAGGTTCTTTAAAACAGCCATAGACATCGACGAATGACCATTATCTTACACAAGAAAATATTATCCTTCATCTATAAAGAATACTATTATATAAATCTGTGAGCCCTATCTATTATATTTTTTTTGTAATAATTCAAAGTTTTACGACTCACTTATACTTTAATATGACACGAACTTTATTTTACGCATACTAAACTTAATTACGAATATTCAAAATGTAAATAATATTTACCTTTTACTACGAAGATATTAATACTGTTATTAGGAATTTAATAATTTGTAACTATGAAGTAAGAGTAATATTATGATAAAGTTAAGATGAAAAAGTATGGCAATTAGTTTTTCGTTACTTAAGCTTTTAATATTTAAGGAATTTTATATTTAAGACCATATATATGGATGAAAAGATAGAATTCCAGGAGTCGGAACGTTTTTTTTTGAATATTTCCTGATTTTTAATAAGTACGAATCGAATGAGCTATTGCCCAGATTTTTACAAACTATATCAAGAATTAACACGTTTTTGAACTTGTTGACGAGCCTAGTAGAGATCGTCTACCATTAGGTGGGCCGTTTATTGATAGCTGATATATTAAAATGTGTACTTTGACAAAAGTACGTCGATGAAGTTCGATGGAGAAAATAGAAACAAATTAATAATTCTACGTGAAGTGATTTTCAGTGCCGGATCAAACAAACTCGGAGTGCGTAGCAAATTATTTCAAAGAGTCCTAATCTATATTTGAAATAGTCGGTTATGGAGTGTCTAACGTGGATTGTGTAAGTAGGAAAAGTTGTAGGTAACGTTTCTCGTTTACGTGATACCAAGTAAATCAATATACCACATCTTAATAAGTTTCACTCAAAAAGTTTACGCTCAGGTCGAGATGATTCGGTATAAATATGCGGGCTCCGTGCGAAAGGTCCCCGGTGGTTAAACCGGAACTGGTGATCAGTAGGTACAGTTAGAGAAATATGAATCATTAATAATATTAATAAGAATTCAAAAAATAAATTTAGTTTTGTTGTAATACTGTACTGTCTCAGAGATCACGAGGCTAACTGAATAAGTTTCGAAAAATATGCAAATTAAAAACAACAATTGATTAATTGTCCTAAAGGCACCAGAATTATATTTTCCCACTGATAAAAAAAAATAATTTCATAACATTTTAGTATTGCTTTATAAATATTTTGATATATAAAATCTGTATTTTCAGCTTTCACTGTATTGGAAACAATTGAAACAGGAGAAGGTATTGTTGTTATAGGTTCTTGGTTCGAAGGCTTTATGAGTTGACAGCTTGAGCAAGTCACTACGTTGATGGATAGACTGTACGATGACTGTACGTTACTCGGACTGAATATTAAAAAAACTAACTGGTCAAATAACAGTAGAAAATTATAACAAAATATTTTTATGTAAGTTTCAAATACATCTTGCCTATGGTGCCATAAATCATTAGTGTTTATCTTTGTGTTGTTTGATCGCCAATACTTTTAAATTCACTATTCTTGTGATGGATGTAAAATGTTCAACTCGCGTCAGGACACATGATGTGATTGAAAATTCGTAATATAGTCATTGAAATTAAGGATGAAAATTTATTCTTTAGAGATAAACTTTTTAATTTAAAGTAATTGTAGTAGTTCTGAAGTGTTAAATTTTTTGTGTTGAGTAAATTGTCATTTTTGTCTACGATAACGCCATAAATGAATATTGTATTTAACCACATAAACGCTAATACTTTTATAATGATAAATAAAGCAATTCGTAAGAAATTATTTATCCCTAACCATTCCAAACATTCAAAAATGCACAACGTTAATGTTCAACTTTTCAGATGTCCAGGCACTCCCGGACTGCAACCCGATACTTTTATAAGCCTATTCAATCCGGATGCTAAAGTTTGAAGTATAAGCACACTATCAAATCCGCAGTCATGACATTTAAATAAATTATTAATAAGTGCCTCTTTCACGACAAAGTCAGTGATTGAACGAGATTTTTCTCGGAGGTATTGAAGCAAGCTGTAGAAGTTTACAATTGCCTTCGCTTGCTTTCTATACGAAGAACCCTTGAGGCTTCGATGGTTCTCGGTACAAGTAACGTTTTATTTATTTTGAATCGAGATTAAAAAAAAAGGCATAAAAAGGCATTTATTTTCTCAAAATTGATTCCTTTAGAATTCTTTTTGATCTCATTTCTTATACTACTAGATACTACTACCGCTTCGGAAACAAATAGCGCTCTGAGAGAGAAGAAGCGGCGCATGAAACTCTCCCAGCATTCTTTTTTTTGCGCTCTTTTCAATAAAAATATACAATATTGTACAGTCATTTCTATTACAAAAATTTCGATTACAAATGAAAACCATTTTATTAGTTGACTACAAATTTTTGGACTCTCTTTGATTCGGTAAATACTAGATTAAGTCTTTGTGAAGGATTTGTGAACTAATTATTTATTTATTTTTATATAGTCATAGTATCACTACATAATATCTACATATTATTATACAAATCTCTGCCACTTCTGTCTGATCAAGATAAAATAAAAACTACTGCACCGATCTTAAAACACCTTGCATTTTACATATTTTGATGTTGCGTAATGTCTATGGGCTATTACTTTATCATATATAACGTAACTTTTTACCCGTCCATACTTTTATAAAAAAATCTTATTAATAACATTCACTTGAACAATTTTTTTTTTGTTTCGAAATAATAAACGTTGAAAGAAATGCGTATAAATGGGAATTATATATAATATATTACTAATTGTACAACACAAATTCTTCTAAATGCACGATTACACAATCTAAAATGTTTGCCATACACTAAAATAATATAAACTATTATATTATATAATTATAAACTATAATAAAATAGTGAAAGATTTAGTCTAAGATGCAATTTACAGAAACTCCATACAATATCCACTTTACGTCTGTGTTTGAATATATTAAGGAACACTTACACATCTCTGTACTAGCTGTAACACAGCCATTTCATTATGCAAACCTGAAAAAATGAAAGAAATGTTCAATGTTTAATTCACAATACACAGTTCTTGCTTTGTATAATCTGTTTGGATTACTATACTGTTTGCACAATATGTCATTATACATTTTTAGGAAAGCCACACAACCGAATGGTGGGGATGATATCCTAATTTGTAGCGTGACGTGCGAAGGTCGAATCAGGTGAAACAGCTCTTCGGAACACTCCCCGTGACAAGTGCGGTAGAAGACACACAACGAAGCGACGTTGCTTCGCAACACCAAGTGATCTAGCCACACAGAACTGGGTCCCCGACAATTGGAGCCGCTCTATGTTGCAATTTATCCGACAATTTTAAGTTCTTTATTGATCTTAAGCAAACTTTCAGTTTTTTATTATGCGCATTAGTGGGGGCCCATTTTTGTCAGCCATAACTTAGTACCAGGAGAACACAATTGTAATACGAGTAGGCAGCCGTACCCATTTCTTTAATTTTCATTATTTCTTCCTCCAATCGTCGCCTATTCTTGTGTTAATTTCCAATTGCAATTAGCTAGTCTAAGTGCGGGATTTTTACTATACTATCACGAACTAAATATATGTAATATGTACCCTTACACCTATTTCTGTGAATCACGTGGTTAAGCCACACCTATGTGATTCAGTTTATTTTGGATGTATGCCCTAAATTGAAATTATCAATCAAATTGTGAATACATCTTAATATATTTATTTCTTTTGTGCGTCTGTTGTAACTGAACTCCTCCTAAACGGCTGGACCGATTTTAATGAAACTTTCTGTGTCTTCAGGTGGATTCAAGAATGGTTTAGATTCACAATTGAACTACCTCCTAAAAGGCTGGACCGATTTTGTTGATTTTTTGTGTGTTCCAGTGAATTTGAGATTGGTTTAGATTCTCAATTCCGTCCATATAATATAATTCTCCTGCTCATGTGGATGTTAGTGAACTCCTCCTAACGGCTGGACCGATTTTTCAAATTTAAGACGTGTCTACAGGACAACGTCTGTCGGGTCCACTAGTGTCTTCATATATTTCATTTTGTAAGTGTTTAGTTATTCATTATTATTATTATTTTATTCATTTAGTTAGTGACCCTGCTTAAATCCCTGTAGATGCAATTTTTTTATGATGAATATGAATGTTTGTTTCCGAGTCATGTGTGTTATAAGTATTTATCTATGTTTAAGTAAGTATATTGAATTAAATATATCGTTGTTTTGTACCCGTAGTTACAGGCTATGCCCATAAGATAATTGTCCGGGTAAGATAATTTGTGTATAAGTGTGTCCATATCATATTATTTTTAATACTAATATTAGGATATTTTCTGCATGATACAAGTAAGCTATGGCACTAGACAAGTTCTCAATATATTCACGGACTTGGAGAACAGCACGTTCCATGCCCTGCGGGTAATATACCAAATTGAGCACAATTACTTGTAAACCACATCTGAATATATAATATCTGTATGTAAATAATGTAGATTGTAAAACGCACCTAGATGTAACGCATTCAATAAAGTTGGACCTGATCGTCAATTCAATGTTAAGAGTAACTATGAAGTGAGGTTAATAAGATTTGGATGACACACGTGAATATAATAATTATATTTTAATTTATTTCATATTTATAATATTAATAAAACATTTATTTCGGGTCAGATACACATCTCTGTTAGTAATGTTTTATTTAAAAACTTATGTTAGTAGGTAAATAAAAATTATTTTATACTAGCTGACCCGGCAAACCTTGTATTGCCATATAAGGTAATAAAAAAATTAATAGTTAAAATTTTTGGGGTATAAAAAATAGATGACGACCGATTCTCAGACCTACCAAATATATCGTTCATAAAATTTATCGTACTACAATAATTATTCTTACACTATACATACTAATAATAGCAAGGAAAAATATAATTAACTTATCATAGTAACTAATCGAATTGGCAATTAACCATAGTAAACCATTGAGTTCTGCACTTTTGGAGTTAATTTCTAGATTCTGTAAACCTGTATCCTCTTCTCACACACTATTATTACAAGATTATACATAGCTTTATATTTTGACAGTTACTTAACTACTGCCTACAAGTTCCCAAGACTTCAAGCCTCACTATGCAAAACCGGAAGGCTACCATGAAAGAATTGGAAAACAAGCTGGGCTGTGCTGCTAAGGAGCTAAAGAAGTCAAAGGATCTTTGTCAAACACTTTTAAATGAACGGGAAGAGTGTGAATTGGAGATCCAAAAAGTATTTAAAACAAACTCTTCTCTTAAGTCCGAGCTGGCAGACATGCACCAAAAATGTTTAGATTTAACCTTAGAAAGGGATAGCTTACATAAAATCATTAATTCATTTCACAAATGTAGTTCTGAATATGAATGGACTTTAAGTCGAATAAACATACTTGAGTCTGAATTGCTTCAAAAACAAAGCATGGTAACTGTAGATTTAACAAATGAAAGCTCCACTAATAATAAGAATTATATTACAACAATTCTCATAAAAAGATAAAGAAATATTTAAAAATCAAAAGGTTTATAGCAAAAAGTATCAATATCCTTAATAACCAATTCCTAGGGCAAAAATTTGTAAAATTAAGTCAAAAAACCAAGAGTTGCTGAAAAAATTACAAAAATATAATAAAGAATTAACAGAGTCCCCTGCAATACATAAAATTGATACAGATATATTAATTAATAAAAATATAATTCAGCGAAGGAGCAAATATCAGAACATATAAAGCAGGCTGATTGCTTAATTAAATTAGGCAATGAAAACATGGAATGCTTTGAACCCTTTATAAACAATAATAATAATAATAATATGTGCCACTGCTCCAGCACAACTAATAAACATTCATTAGAAAATTATCAAGACCTAAGTGTATCCCCATTAAAAACTAGTCAAAGTATGGATTCAAGTGCATCAAGTAGGTTTATATTATTTTCAGACAAAATTGGCCAAGGGTTTGGACCTTTATTAAATAATGCAGTTGCAAAGAATTGTGAGTTGATAAATATATGTAAACCCAATATAACTTTCAATAACCTCATAAATTCCATACCAAAAATAAATCTAAAAGAAAAAACGATCATAGGTATAATGTTTGGTAATAACTGTCATAATATTAGAAATAAGGACCTAATTAAAAATATAGAAAAATTAATTAATATTTCCAATAACACAAAATCTAAAGTGATGATGTGTACATTTCCATACTCCTCGGATTTGACACAGGAGCAACAAAATAGAAAAATATTTAAATTAAATACAACTTTGTATAATGCGACATTCCACAACAATGAAAATTTAATTTTATTTGACACAAATAAATTCATTAATTATAAACTGAAAATAACCAATGGTAACCTATACCTACCATTTAGAGTTAAGCGACAGCTGGCTACTTTAGTAGCTTATAGTCTTAGTCAACAAACTACTTCCTCTGTAGTATTATTTAATAAACATGCCTCTATTTGGCAAAATTGTAAAATAATCGACATACAAGCCTCTATTGGGGAATGTATTAGTACTAATGTACAAAAATATAACAATGAAGATTTTTCTTCAATTAATTTAAATTAAGTTATTTGACAAGGGAGGACAACTCTTGCAATATCATACAAAATAGGCAACATTCACCAAATATAAATGTTACTGCTATAGATAATCATAATATAAAGCTCATAAATATTGTTCACCAGATATTAAGGTAAGATATATAAGGAATTAGAAATTGAACTGTTTTTGAGCTGCTGTAATATAGATATATTATGTATTACAGAACATTGGCGTAAGAGTCATCAGCTCCAGTTTAGTTTTAGAGAACATAAAGTAGTCAGTTCGTTTTGTAGAAGTAGGGCAATACATGGAGGTTCCCTAATTATTATTAATAATAGATTAAAATGTAAAAATAGAAGAGATATTGTTAATCTCTCTAAAGAACAACTAATTGAGATAGCTTGTATAGAACTAGAGCAATTTAACTGTTTAAGAAGAGCTGTTTAACCTGATTCCTGCCGCCGAATTTCACCATCGCACGACACGCCACAAGTTAGGATATCATCCCCACCATCTGGATGTGTGGCGGTCCTCCACAGTGCGGTTTTCAAGAAGCTTTTTCCCTCGTACTACAAAGCTGTGGAATGAGCTTCCTTGTGCGGTGTTTCGGGGACGATACGACATGGGTACCTTCAAAAAAAGCGCGTACACCTTCCTTAAAGGCCGGCAACGCTCTTGTGATTCCTCTGGTGTTGCAAGAGAATGTGGGCGGCGGTGATCACTTAACACCAGGTGACCCGTACGCTCGTTTGTCCTCCTATTCCATAAAAAAAAAAAAAAAAAAAAAAAAAAAATTGTAAGTGTATACCGCCACCCCACTGCATCATATGAACAATTCCAACATAGAATGGAGGAGGTACTATCAAAATTTAGCAAAACTAGCAACTCAATTATACTGTGTGGAGATTTTAATATAAACTTGCTTGAACCTTCGGCCAATTGTACTAGCCTTAAAAATTTATTTCAAAGTTTTAATTTGTTCAATGTATTTTGGGAACCTACTAGAATCACTTCTACAACAGCAACCTGTTTAGATAATATTTTTACAGATGTTACTATTACTAGTAAACTCATAATTAATAATCTTCAGTCCGACCATAGTGGGCAACTTATAAAAGTAAATACAAGATTGGACAATGTCAGACCAAAAAAGGTGACGATTATACCAGTTACGGGTAGCCGTCTTGAGAGGTTTAGAAATAATTTGGTAAATACGATACCATTTTTACACTGTGGCGAAACTGCTAATTTTCACTATAACTTAGTCTTCAATTCCTTCTGTGAGGAATTTGACAGGATTTTTACTCCAGTAACGGTGACAGTAAACAACAAACATAGTTTTAATGATTGGGCAACAATGGGTATCCACAAAAGTCGTAAACGCTTATATGACCTTTATTATGAGAAACATTACAATAATAGTGAAGAATTTAAAATATATGTAAAAAATACTCCAAGCTCTTTAAAGTAGTTTGTCATGAAGCGAAAACACGTTTCATTGCAGATAAAATTAAAAACAGTAATAATAAAGTAAAAGCGACTTGGAGTGTAACTAACAATGAAACTAGTAGATCGAATTGCCGTAACACCTCTATCTGTTTAAATATTCATAATCGCGTTATAAATTCGGAAATAGAAATTGCAAATGAATTTGATAAATACTTCTCCGAAATCCCGATTGTCACGACCAGAGACCTTAACTCTTCGCCAAAAGCAGCATATGATATGCTTAAATTACACGTACCAGTATCTTCCACTGATTTGAAATTTAAGTATGTTACAGGTAGCGATATAATAAAAATCTTCAAATTAATTAACCTAAAAAATACAAAAGACCTATGGGGCCATTCCACTAATATTGTAAAATACATACTTGACATTATAGCACCTGAATTAGCAATAATATTTAATGAATGCATAGATAGGGTGTGTTCCCTGACCTCATGAAATACAGCAAAGTTATACCTTTGTTTAAATCGGGCAGTTCTTTTGACCCTGCTAATTTCAGACCTATTTCAGTGCTGCCTGTTTTTAGTAAAATTTTTGAAAAACTTTTGCTTCAACAGCTACAAATGCATTTTTGTAAATTAATGAACCAAAATCAGTTTGGTTTCACTAGGGGCTTATCAACAATTAATGCGGATACTAGACTCATTAAGCACATCTTTGAAGCCTGGGAAGAGTCACAGGATGCATTGGGCATTTTTTGTGATTTGCCAAAAGCATTTGACTGCGTCCACCATGAAACTTTACTCCTAAAACTAAAGCATTATGGAGTGAAAAATAGAACCCTAAATCTGTTAAAATCATATTTTAGTGATAGAGTTCAGATAGTCGATGTAAATGGCAAACGGTCTTTGGGTAAACCTGTGGGAATAGGTGTTCCACAGGGTTCTATTCTCGGTCCTTTCTTGTTTCTTATATATATTAACGATCTACCGTTTGTGGTAGATGATAGCCATGAGATTGTATTGTTTGCTGATGATACTTCACTTATTTTTAAAGTGAAGCGACGTGCGGATATTGATGACGAGATAAGCAATGCACTCTCAAAGATAGTACGTTGGTTTGAGACGAATAATCTGCTCTAAAACAGTAAAAAAACAAAGCGTTTACGGTTCATTACACCAAACACAGCGGAGGTACAAACCAACGTACTTATAAATGACCAGAGATTGGAACTTGTGGACACTACGGTCTTCTTGGGTATTACGTTAGATAAAAAGCTTCAGTGGGGTCCACATATTACCCATCTAGCAGCTAGACTCAGCTCTGCGGCATATGCAGTAAGAAAGATTAGAGAGTACACGAATGTTGCGACCGCTAGAATAGTGTACTTTAGTTATTTTCACAGCATCATGACGTACGGTATATTACTATGGGGTCATTCTGCTGACATTGATATAGTGTTTGCACTGCAAAAGAGAGCTGTTCGTGCTATATATCAGTTTGGTTATAGACAGTCTCTCAAAGAAAAATTTAAAGAAATAAATATTATGACTGTTCATTGTCAGTACATTTATGAAAATTTAATATATGTTCACAAAAATCGTCACCTTTTTGCTCTTAATAGTGATTTTCATTATTATAACACTAGAAATAAGGGTTTGATTGTAACGAATTCTAGTAGGCTTCATAAGATACATAATAGCTTTAAGGGTAAATGTATACACTTCTACAATAAAGTCCCAGCCACTGTTCAGGCATTATCTATAAATAAATTTAAATGTTTTATAAAAAAATGGCTCTGTCGTAAATCCTATTACTCCACTGCTGAATATCTAAATGATTGGACAGCCTGATTGTGATTATTTTATAGCGATAGAAATGACTGTACAATATTGTATATTTTTATTGAAAAGAGCGCAAAAAAAAGAATGCTGGGAGAGTTTCTTGCGCCGCTTCTTCTCTCTCAGAGCGCCATTTGTTTCCGAAGCGGTAGTAGTATCTAGTAGTATAAGAAATGACATCAAAAAGAATTCTAAAGGAATCAATTTTGAGAAAATAAATGCCTTTTATGCCTTTATGCCTTTTATGCCTTATATTTATATAGAATAGAATAATATAAAAATTGCGATACAAAAATAGGTGTTTATCGTAGATGGGGAAAAATTTTAAGTGGTATGTAGTTTTTAATGCTTAATCATAAAAAAATTGTCAAAAAATATATTAAGGTTATATAATACCCTTATCATTTACGGGTATGAAAAATAGGTGTTGGCCGATTCTCAGACCTGATATGCACACAAAATTTCATACAAATTGATTCAGCCGTTTCGGAGGAGTTTGGTAACAAACACCGCGACACGAGAATTTCATATATTAGATATTATGGTATATTGATTTCCGAGTTTCGAGCGTACCAAAAAAATATATATATATTTGTAAAACATATTACCAGGTCGTTACAAACCAATTTCTATATATTTATTGTTGCGATGATATTCTAATTTGAGGCGTGCCATGGAATTTGTGGGCAGGAATTAGGTCAAAAGTCCATTTAGGACACACAGCTTCTTCGTAATTATTTTTCTAATAACGTAATTTTTATTATTATACTAACGAATAAACGACCTGAACATGCGTGACCAATTTTGATTTGTATATGTTTGCGTAGTAACAATAGATTCGCTTTCCTTTTCTATCTTGTTGTTGCTCCCTTAGAGATGCTCTTCTCACTCGCATGCTTTGTTTGTATACGCTTCTATGTTGTAGGTCCATACTTAGTATACTAGCGTAACCGATGAACCTTGTGCAAGAGTGCGGTTACTATCCTTACACACAAACCTAAGTTTGAGAAAGAGACGGAATAGATAAAGACCATGAAACCGTTTTGAAACAATTTAGTGTCCATTAGTCTCCTGTCAAATTGGAAAATTTTGTGTATTTATCGTAATTATACTGAGTTTTAACGGATATTAATTAAAAAATATTATGGTTACGTGTTCTGTATTAAACGTTTAAATCTAACAGCAATGTATCCGTCACTTGAGATAGGTTATTGAAAACGGCCGTAAGTTTATGTGTAGGTCTATGATTATATCTCAACAAAACTTCATTTTGACTCTATCGGCGGTGCTAGCATGTTTCCACTGTTGTTAATTACAATTATTAGATTCAATGCTTATTGCTCTACTGCACTTAGCTTTAAAGTTCTCAAAGCAAATATAAGCAACGCTGACCAGGCAACAAAGCGCCGAGCGAGAAATTGCAAAAGGAAGCGCGTACGGCTAACTTAATGAACGAGAAATACAGCAAATGAACTTCATAGCAGGAAATTATTTATTGGAACTTAATTGGTCCTTCATTGTGCCGCAAATTCCATTGTGTTCCATAAAACGATGTCAAGTGCTACGCGAAATCAACTGCGCCAGTGGAATTGTCAGACCGCTAAAGATTTTATTCATAGATTATTTATACACGGGTTTCCAACTTACATAGTACATTTAGCAGCACTTAAACTACGACTAATATATTTTAATATTTAGAGTGGACTTCATTTAACTTTATTGGATCCAGATTAAGGAGGCTTCTTTGCGCAGGATGCCGGCTAGATTATGAGTACCACAACGGCGCCTATTTCTGTGTGAAGCATTAATGTGTAAGCGTTATTGTCTTTTGGTCTGAAGGGCACCGTAGCGAGTGAAATTTTTGGGCAAATGAGACTTAATAATATCTTATCTCTTAAGGTAACGAGCGCAATTGTGGTGCTGCTAAGAATTTTTGGGTTTTCAAGAATCCTGCACAGCACTGTATTGTAATGGGCAGGGCGTATCAATTACCATCAGCTGAGCGTCCAGCTCGTCTTGACCCTTATTGTCATAAAAAAACTTCAGATGAGGGTATGGGGCTGTGAAAGCAATATGCAAATTGCGGTCTATAGACATAAAGGTTCTTAAGGAAAGAGAAAGACAAACAAGCGTATGAGTAACCTGATGTTAAGTGATCACCGCCGCCCACATTCTCTTGTAACACCAGAGGTATCAGAAGAGCGAGTAGGAGTTTAAGAAAGGTGTACGATTTATTTTTGAAGGAACTCATGTCGTAACGTCCCGGAAACACCACAAAAGGAAGCTCATTAAACAGCTTAGGACATTGTATTTGGACGAAAGTTCCTGAAAAGAACTATACAAGAACGCCAGACATCTAGATGGTGGGGATGATAACCTAATTTTCTCCGAATTCATCGATAGAAATCAGGTCAAACAGCTCGGGACACTTCCCGTGATGGATGCGATAGAAAACACATATTGAAGAGACGACTTTACGCAATAACGCAACTCCAGTGATCTAGCCGTTCACAGAGTACTGGGACCCCCTGACAATTCGAGCAGCTCAGCGTTGCACGCGGTCAAATTGATCGAGCTGTGACTGGAGCTTGCATATTATATCGCCAGATCTGCGTTTATTTATTTAAAGATGTTTGATTATTTAAAGATGTATTTATTGCTTTTCGAAGTATTCTCCGCGAAATTTGACACATTTTTCCATACGATGGAACCAATCATTGAAGCAATATTCCATTCGGAAGTTGGGGTCTCCAAAATGGCCATTTTGTAGGCGTCCACAGCTTCTTCAGGTGATGAAAATCTCTGACCACGCAATTTATTCTTTATTTTAGGGAAAGTATAGAAATCATTATGGGCTTAGGTCAGGGCTGTACGGCGGATGGTAGACCATTATTAGAATAATTATATGTTTTCTTGCTCTCAAAACTCTTTTGTTCTATGCGCGATGTGAGAACTCGCATTGTCGTGATGGAGGATGATGCGGCGGTTGCATTTCTTTTTACGGAGTTCAGAAACGACCTGTGGCAAACAAATGCTAGCATACCATTCTGCATTAACCGTGATTTGTCCCTCAAGAGGAATAGTCGTAACATGGCCGGTTTTGGAGACAAACGTGGCCACCATTTTTTTTGCAACACTCCGTGAACGAACAATTTTTGTTGGCTTTAACTCATTTTCGAACACCCAAACTCGTGACTGGTTTTTTGTTTCGGGATCGTACGCGTATATCAGGGATTCGTCACCTGATACGATGTTGTATACAGCATTTGAGGATCCTGCGTGGAATCTTTCGAAAGTTCTGACGCACCAAGTAACGCGAGCCGCTTTTTGCTCTTCACAGAGCAAATGCGGTATCCATCGGGAAAACAACTTTTTTACACCTAATTGTTCATGCAAGTTTATTTGTATTTTACTCATGCCAATGTCTAAAGTTGCCTGAATTTCGCGGTATGTCACATAACTATGTTCCTCAATCAGCTTACGCACAACATCAACGTTTTCTTTGGTGACTGCAGTTTTCGGACCAACTTGACGGAGATCATCACTGAGCTTGTCACGTCAACGTTGAAATTCAGTAAACCAGCGATAAATTGTGGTTTTGGATGGGGCTTCATCACCAAATAGAGAAATCATCCGGTCAACACACTGTTTTTGTGTTAAACCACTTCGAAAGTCATAATAAATCATCGCTCTAAAATTTTCTCGAGTCAATTCCATTTTCTGAACGACTAAACAAGTTTGACAAGACCTTGTGACAAGACCGAAAATCTTTTTTTAAATAAATAAATGGTATTCGATTTTTAAAACCAAGGAGTTTTCAATTAAAAAGATTTTAATATGACAGAAACAGTGGAAATATTCCATCCCCGATACTTTTAGTGCAGCCTATGTATATGGGACTTGTATTAACACCTCCCGGCCAAACTCTCTTAATTTTTAGTGTGATGCGTGTGGTCTAGCGTTATCGTAATATTACACATAATTTACTCAATAGAAGAACATCTTAATGTACTAAATTAAAACGAAATAGATAATATAGATTTATTTACTTAGATTAGAAATAACACTACACTTTTAAAATTAATTAAAACCACTGTGGGCGCGTGATTCTTTGCTTAAAGGAGCTGGCTCAGTATTTAGTTGTGTTGGTGCTTAAGGTACTAATTACACACCTCTTGTTTTCAGCAGCCCCCCGTGTCATTTGGATTAGACAGTTACTTCCCATAGTAATAAAAGATTGCACTCTTTATACGGCTCAATTCTGCCTGCTTTCTCCCATCTTCTTGCTTTTATCTATCTTGTTGGACACGAGATCCGAATCAATGGTTCTAATCGACAAATAAAGCACTTAATAAACAATGCCCTAACAATCCCACCATAAACACAGCATCGTCTAAAGGCGAGTTAAGCCGGCTTTCGCAAGTCACTCAAGCCGGTACAAGTGGGAGAGTGGGAGGCTCCTTTGAACAGGATGCCGGCTAGATTATAGGTACCACAACGGCGTCTATTTCTGCAGTAATGTGTAAGCATTACTGTGTTTTGGTCTGAAGGGCGCCGTAGCTAGTGAAATGACTGGGCAAATGAGACTTAACATCTTATGTCTCAAGGTGATGAGCGCAATTATAGTGCCGCTCAGAATTTTTGAGTTTTTCATGAATCCTGAGTGACACTACATTGTAATAGACAGGGCGTATCAACGCAGCCTAAGTCTGCGTTGGTTATGTGGGACTCACGTAAAACCTAAGTGCCTACCCACTAAACACCACCTGAGGTGGGATTTGGCCAATGTAGGGCACACTAAGCCTTCATCGAAGGCGACCTTCTCTTGGGGCAGCGAGGCGCAAGAGGCACTCCCTATGGAGTATCCGCTGGGATAATCTACTTTGTTAGATGAATAAACAGATTCCTTTAATATCACTACTAAGCTAAATTAACCTTTTAAAATAAGGAAACTAAAACCTTTCTACTACATACAAATGGTATGGGGTGTTATAATATCAAAATTTTTGATACTTTTCGTTCAATTTTTAAAAAGTTATTCATATATATTTACTGATAAGGTAACGTACTTTTGATATCATTTTAAGGTTATTTGATATCTGTAATAGGTCTGTCATAATCTCCTGGTCACACTTAACGATTGCAATGGTTAGAATTTCACATAAACGC
>CATIXN010000585.1:5140-16310 GCA_949711725.1 Leptidea reali | reverse complement strand
ATATATGTGTCTGTGCAAGTCATACACGGTAGAAGCACAGTAGACGCGTAGAAGTGAAACTTCTGAAAAGTTCCTGACTAAAAATACTTATTGAAAAGTATTGAAAAATAAACAGTAGCTTTATGTAAACTGTATTATTTATAAATTATTATTTATAAATACATTAATAAATAATTAAAGTTATTGAAAACAATTCAAATTTCATCATTTTCAATACTTTTCAATGAGTATTTTATAATCAGGGATAGGCTTCGAGAGATTGAGATGGAATAGAAACAATTATATTACATATATGTATTACAAATTCTGCAGCTTTACAAACCTCATATACGTCGCTTGAGGCATATATTATTCCACCTCCATCTCGTGAGCTTTCTCATTTATGGTCCTCAAACTTACTATTCACAGTTGACAAATCGATGCAACCCATGCATTTTAAATGGTGAAATGGAGATCTCACCACAAAACCAGCTATATGTCCAACTATTTGCTATATATATTCACAAGCTAGGTAATGATCTAGTAAACGAGACATTATGCCTCCATTTTCTTTTAAGTTATCTATAATATAATCATCACTTTCATTCTCAATTGCATCATCAGTCCGTGAAGTTGGAGCAGTTGTATTAATGTTATGCAGTGAAGAAGAAAACATCAAAATACTGACATTTTCTAGTATTTCGTGTTCGTGTTCGTTAGCACACAGTTTCCTTATTTCAACGATTTTAGATCCATGTGCACAACTATTTTCTAAAGATGCCTTTTAGTTGTTTGGCATTAGGGTTATCATTATAACCACCACGCATACGTATACCAGCAAAAATTATTTTTCGCGGCGGCCATCTTGGATTTCAAAAATGATCCCAAATTAGTTCTCTACACCCTCGCGAATTTGGAAAAGGATATCCATATTGTTGAAATCACGATTTGGTGCAGCGGCCAAAATAATAGCTGGCAACGGAGTATCATCTCGCCTTTTCGTTTCATCGAGTTTCAAATCAGAATGATTCTAAAGTAGCTTCACTTTAAAAAGCGCTTATAATTACTTAAAATGATTTTAACCCTATTGTAATCTCTCTGTTGTTCTAAAGGAGTGACGTCAGTGGTGATCATTCACCATAATTTAATTCTTAAGCTTATTTATTTAGTCTATAAGTTATCTAACGTATGGCTAACCAACTAAATATAATCCTTATGTAATACGACAATTACTGAGAACATATAAGGGACCACAGCGTGACAGTTATTATTTTACTTTTTAGTGCATATTATATTGTTTTGGAATAGTTTTTTTTAAAGTCATTTATTATTTCGTTAATTTTGACTTTTATTACAATTTAATTTAAAGGAGTATGCAAGCCCCTTTAGCACCTATAATAATATAAATGACCAACTGCTAGTTGCAGAAAGCATCTTTCAAGTTAGTTTTTCATTAAATATAATACCGTCTCCTTCTTTTTTCATTTTGACAGTCAAAGATAGCATGTATAGATATAATGAAACATTAACTTAAGCCAGGCTTTCTACAACTAGCGAAAACTTTCGGGCTTATATAATCATTTCAAAATCCTCAATGCACCAGTCACATTTCTACTTGACTGCTTTTAGCAGGAGTTCTACAAAATAAATAGAATATTATTCAACTCCATTAAATAATTAAAATATCCATGAATAAATAATTTATTTATGAAACGACGAGAGAAACGAGAAATAGCGTTTAATATAATTAAATTCTCGTTTCAAACTTACAAGAAGTAGCGACGAAATGAAGAGCTAATCAAACCAACCATGTTCCTTCCTTATTTATGTCGCTTTTAGTGACCTTATTACCTATAGACGCCTAATGAAGGGCAAACGCTTTCAGGCACCACTTGAAGAAAATTAATGTTATAATATAATCCCACAACAGTCAATAGTGAATGTTAACGTCGTGTTGTGCTCTTAATCTGACCAATGAGCATTCGGTTTCGTTTGCCCTCTCATCTCAGTTGGTTGACTGAATTGTTTGTATTGGGAATAATATAATATAGGTATCAGGACTCTTCTATGCTTTGAGATCTATGGTATTTATAATTCTGCACATTTTTTTAAGACTAATAGAAATTAATGGAAGATAAAGAAACATTAACGTAGGGGTCAAATGATGTTGAGCAATCAACGCAGAATACAATCTCCTGCCCCCAGAGGAAAAGCTGGAACATTGCCAACCTTTAGCCAGTTGTCATCCTGGAAACACCGCGTAAGGAAGACCACGACACAGTGGTTGTACGTAGCAGAGCGTACGCCACAGATCCAACTACTACTTAACCCGTATATTAAAATTATCCTTCCTATACCCGCGCGTTGGTCTCTGAGACCGACGGAATAATTTTTTAAATTTATTTATTATCACAGTATCATTAGCGAGTCGAGTCTTGCTAGCTGTCAAATTTATAGCTAGCTTTATGTTAGTTAGGGAGTAGTATATTCTCTTTATAGCGAGCACTAACACGCCACTCGCTATTGGGGAATGCACGTGTGCGCGTATTTGGCGCCAATCAGTCTGTGAGACAGACGCGGGTGTAGGTATAACTATTTGTGTAAACGGTTAATATAAATTATTGTTTTCGTAGTATTAGCTCCAATGTTACTATAATACAAATAAATAGAGCAACATATAGGTTCATATAATATTTATCATCTTTACTAACACTGAACAAACACAGACAAACTGAAAAGAGACTGATAATCTCTTGGAAGCATTCATAATCATGCACAAATGTAAACACACACAAACATATTTTATATTTAGTCTCAATAATATAGACAGTAAAAAGCAATGATAAAATTAGTTAAGAGTGAGGCCAGGAGACTCATAGCACAGGTTCTACCTAGTTTGAGCTCCTGTCTCCCAACTGTAGTTTTAACATTTTAAGAATAAGTATTGCTGTACTATTGTGACTATACTACATATTGGGAGAAATATACGTATTTGATTTGATTTGATTGTTTATTTTTTTTTACTTATGTATTGTGTATATACATTTTGATCAATTTCATTATTTAACAGGTTATATTCTGCGCCAGAATGGATGAAGAGCGAATCCGATCAGAGTTGGAAGAAGACATTTCTGACACTGATTACGAAGATGGAAATGATAGCGAGGTGGTAGACGCAGTTGAGACACAAGAAGAAACTTATCACACAGAGCAAAAGTAAATGATGAAGAAGACGAGATCGAAGTTTGGCTAAGGACGAGACCGTCAAAGTTCCAAAGATTTTTACCAAAGGAATCGTAATATCGACAAAATGTATGAGACTTATAGCGTAACTCGTGGCACAAATAGGTGACCGATGGTAATTTTTTATATAGCTGGTATTAATACATAATATATTCATGTGCAAAACAATCTTGATAAGGAAATTTGCCGCAGAATATTTTTTGAAGCCTTGTCATACCAACTCACAATAAATCCTTGCCTAAAATCAAGACTAAGGCTCGCTGAAATTTGTCTAATAGATGGTCCAGAGTTTTCAGTGACATCTAATAATAATAAAATTGGATTTTATTCTTACAAAAAACAAACACGTTACAACTATACCACTTGCAAGAAATGCTTTTGTTTGGAACATGCTGTTATGGTCCTGTTATGTGTGTATGTTATGTCCTGATTGTTATGGTGAGACTGAAAAATAGGTCAACCTGTGAATTGAATTAATAGTATATTAAGTGCTTGTTAAATGTAAAATATATTTATGTTTTTTTAGAAGAAAAAAAAATAATTTTTGAGTAGGTAATAAATCTCTGTATTTTGAAGGCTGTTTTGTCTAAGACCGATAGTCTGTTTAAATAATTAATAATAAAGTGAGTATATGATATATTTTTTTTCATTAAATTCTCTTCTTTTAGGGTCAGATTTTATTTATATAGGCTTTCTAAGGAAAATCATATGACTCGGGGTTCCGAACTTACAGTCTGTGAGACCGTACGCGGTTATTATATAGGTAATACAGTATTCGGAAATGGAATAAGTTTTTAAAGAATTTTTTGGGTTTTCTTGGAGAACGTGAGCAACATAGTTAATTATAAGACGTAATCTCATGTTAGCAACGAAATGCTTTTTGTTAAAATTCATATTATGATCAAATGATAATATTAAGTAGAAAAAGAAAAAGAACAAAAATATTAATGTTAAGTAGAAAAAGGCTAATAAAATCTTCGAGATTTTCAACGATTAATTACAGCCGAATTGGAAATACTTCTTTTAAAATCAGACTGCTGTCAACAAAACGCCAAAATAAAACATAAGACAAGACCTTGTTGAGATGCGTCACTCCTTTCATTTTGTTATTTATTACAATAACTAGCTGACCCGGCAGACGTCGTACTGCCTCAATCGATAAATAAAAAACCTAAACTTTTGTATAAAATATTATATACTTAAAACAATCAAAAGGAATCCTTTAAAAAACTGCTCGGTTTGAATGAAATTTTATTATTATTTTCGATTTTTCCTGAAATAATGGCTATTTATAAGATTTCAATTTGATATTGATAGACACAAACAGTTATGATACAGTCTGTTAATCAATTTAAAGCTTTCTGATAAACATATTTTTTGTTTTGTTTTGTGGTGCGGTTAGGTTCAGAAATTTTAGTTTTTGGCAAAACTTAAGATTTATCAATCTCCATATAGTTTGTTGTCAAATGTCAAATAATATTGTTTGCGTTCTGAAATTTAATTTGCCATAAAAGTTAAGATTTATCAACATAAATATAAAATAAACTGATAGATAGTTAACAACTGTAGTTAATCTACCTACTATAGTTATCTTAAATTAAATTAAAATTTTATTTATATTTTACCTCCTGAGAGAGTTAGAAAGATATAAATATTCTAATTAGTTATTCATTTTCAACTATTCTTTCAATTTGATTTCTGAACGACGAGGGACACGTCAAAGGAAAATCAAAATAGTAGTTTTTATTTAAATCCTAGCATTTTCATGTTTATTCAAACCTTTTAAGCCTTCCCTGGACTTCCACCAATAATTCGAGATCAAAATTCGCCAAATCGGTCCAGCCGTTCTCGAGTTTTAGCGAGACTAACGAACAGTAATTCATTTATATATATAGATAACAACTTGGCTATTCACTTTTTTTTCTTGTTTTGTCCATTGAAAACATATATAATACTAGCTGACCCGCCCGACGTTGTTCTGTACATAATAATCTCCGTTAAATCGGTTCATTAGCTTAGGAGTTTACTGGAAACAAAAATCAGAACACTGGATTTATATATACTAAGATTTCAACAGTCTTATTTATCGTCTTAAGGGAATTATTATCTATAAGGAGCTTGCAGATAATAATTGCATGCCGGGACAATGATGTTTTGGTATATTATTCAAAATACTTAATTGAATAGATTTTAGGAATTCGTTTTAAGCATTATGGCAGTAGGAATAAACTATAATCATTGATATTAAATGAATATAAAAAACACAACATACAAAATTTCTATTAACTTTTTAATATTAATATAAATTTCTAAATTAATTTAACAGTACTATCGTTATAGCTATAAATATATTCTATTCATTCACAGAACCTAAAACTAAAACAGTGTCCAAGAGAAACATATTATCTAATAGAGTGCCTCTAAGCTGCATCTAGAACATTCTCCTTTGAAGGATCTGCGCAGTAATAAAACTACATTGTTCCAATTAAATATTTGATAGAAACATTGAAAATATACGAAATAAATGGTGTTCTAATAGATGAGAAACACGGCAAGATACTATTTCTGATTTTTTAATAACAGATAAGACCACCACATATCTACGCAACGCAAAATCAAGCCGATCAGAAATGGCATGATCGTCGAAAATTCGGGCTGCTCGGAAATCCAACATTTAACCTGCGAAGTACATATTATTTGAATAAAATATTCCTTAATCTAATCAAATATTAATATTAATAGTAACTCAGTCATTTAACTCAAGAAATTACAAATTTGAATAAAAAAAATCTTAAATGATTAAAGTTAATGTTTCTATTTAATTACGATTAACGTTGTCACCCATGTGGGTAAGTAGAGATATTTGATAAACCCATAATATGAATTAATAGGCCGGATGTGTTACACGAATGACCAATGATGGAATGGATGATAACAAGACGGCGCGGGCGTGGTCAAACAGAAACAGGAACAGAGGGTAACAAGATGGGAGGATGAAATAATAAAAATAGCCGGACTGTAGAGGAAACAAGGCATAAGAAGGAGATGTGGACTGGCCTGGGGTCGCGCCTTTCTCTGTTGTAAATAATATAATAATAATATATAATACACTAGTTTCATTTTATTTTATAGTGACATGCACAACTGCGATTTCGCTTAGATTTACAGGTGCAAGCAATATACCTAAGCAGTACTTCCTTGTAATGGGTAGGGCATATTACTTCAGCTAAACGTACATATTCGTTTCATTCTCATAAAAAGGTTTTTTGGAAGCCCTCACCGACTCTAAGGGTCCCCGTAGAAAACTGCATAATTAGCTAATAATAAAAACTAATCAAATAATTATACGAAACTTTTACAAAACGTTTATGTTAATTCAACTGTTATTCATAATAATATTATGTAATTTAAATGTAATAAAAGGTTATTTATATAACAATTTTTATTTATATGTGAAAGTCACTTGGCATTACTGAGTTCTGTACAAAAGTGTGCATTCTATTAGCTAACAAGCGTGAACTTGTTAATTGGCGAAACCAATTTTGCAGTCCAGTTAACATATTATTATTTTTGAATAATTAAAGCTTTTGAGGCTGTGAATTATTATATATATGAATAAGCCAGTGGCTCGGATTATTGAAAAACCCAAAAATTCTGATCGTTACTAACGAGCGTACTACAACTGCACTCGACACCTTGATACATAAGTTGTCAAGTCTCATTTGCCCAGTAATTTCACTAGCTACGGCGCCTTTCAGACGGAACACTTCCACATTACTGCGTCACAGCAGAAATAGGCGCCGTTGTGGTACCCATAATATAGCTGGAATCCAGTGCAAAAGAAAAAGCGACTACTGAGGAATCATTTTTCATTATGGGCGACGCCAAGTGGTTCCCATTCTTCAGCCCAGGTGGAGCGTGGTCACGCTTAGGATTAGGCAAAGTAATTGGCGCGAATAATATATAATATGCACTGATAAAACTGACAACACGATTAATAAATAAAACGTGACTACGATACGTGACTCGAACGGTTGGCTCAGTTGGAAAGAGCACTCGCACGGAACGCGAGAAGTCGCGGGTTCGAGTCCCGCATCGTTCACAAAATTCTCTACAAATGAAGTCTTACTCGCAAAGCACTCAAAACTTAGTACATTTTTTTGAATATATTGCATAGATTTACAACTTCAAAAAGGAAACAGTTAGGGACAGTTCACAAAGGGATTATCATTGAAATCCTTCTACGAAAGAGGAGGACAAATGAGGGTCAACTGATTCTAAGTGATCACCGTACTTCTGCAACATTAGATGAATCAAATGAGACATATGAAATTTCATCAACAACTTTTCTAACTTTAGGGGTAGAATCCTTTCATAATATCTAACAAACCACCTAGATATATCACACTCAATAAAATCCATTAGAATCGATTCACAATTAACAGAAAATTGCAAATCGATACAAATGGTTCGGGTTTCATACATTCAGATCTTGTGCGGTAGGGAGCTGGCGGTAACGATATTCCTTACCTCACAATTATCCTAATCCTCCGAATGCTATTTGATATGGATATTTTGTTTGTTTATAGTTATTGCATATATGACTAGAAAAAAAAACAATATATCTGATATGTTTATATGTATTTAATTGAAATGTTTTTATGATCTGAAATTGTCGCACGACGACCTATCGGTAATAGAACATCGAACTTAACGACAGCTTAACAAAGTAATAATATAATAAATAGTATTTTACTACGTAGCAAAATAGTGCTGTGGGATGAGAACACCAATGCAATAGATTTGGGTATACGCGTAACGATGTGCAATGGATTGAATCGGTACGCCGGCAGACGGTGTTGGTAGAAAGGGGACGCAAACGTCCTTCATTGTATTATTTAGTAGCCGAGTTGAGTCACTTTTTCTATAAATACCATTTACAGTTTAGCTGTCAGATAATGTAAAAATCCATGCTTAGACCACACAATGAATCCTCAAAACTCTGTTTGGCAACTCTTCAATTCGTGTTATTCACTGATCTACTAATCTCGTTAGATTACTCAACCACATCTGACACCATTTCCAACACAACATCAACTAAGGGGGTGTTTCATTATTTACAGTCAGCATGTACAGCAAACAGTAGTCTAGTCACGGCTCATAAATATTTGATCTGCACGAGTTATCATTTATCCATGGCATTACAAGGTATTGTAAATTATTATTACTACAATGATTTGACTATAATTGATATCGAAAGGCTTATTGAAGATTTAAGGAGTGACTTTTTAAAGTTGCCAAGTAATAATTCAAAATTTCTGATCATTAAATTCTTAGTATTCTTTTTATAAATATATTTTGATGTATGTATCTTTTAGCGAATAGAATTTGAATAAAATGCTAGGTTTTTTAAACGGTGTTAAATGCTTTCAAGTTTTTTTTTTATGAAAATAAGGGACGAGATGAGAAGAACATTCAACTGATGGTAATTGATACGCCCTGCTCATTACAATGCAATGCGGCTCATGATTCTTGAAAAACTCAAAAATTGTGACTGGCACTACAATTGCGCTCGTCACCTTGAAACATAGAATATTCAGTCCGTTTGCCCAGTAGATTCACTAGTTACGGCGCCCTTCAAACCGAAACACAGTAATGTTAACACATTACTGCTTCACGGCAGAAATAGGCGCCGTTGTGGTACCCATAATCTAGTTGGCATCTTGTACAAAGGAGCCTCCCACTGGTAAAACTAGTCGACTAAAACTACCTACCATGCAGGAAATACCTGGAATACACATGCACAATCTAAATCCAATTTATAATATACAATCACAACGAATTGAGACAATTCAGCGAAAACTGACTAGATACTTGGCTTTTGTATCCCCATATGTCTCCAATAGATACCCACCCATACACCTGAAGCCTTCAAAGTTTTAAAATACTAAAGTTTTGTAACCGATGAAAACTGCAATCCTGTGCGTCTATTATTTCTCGTACTGCAACATGTAATTCCATTCAGGAAAATATGTGTATAGCCGTCCTAGGGGATACAAGTATACGTCCTTTACAAATACTGGCCACAGATCGCCAATTGTCAACATCCTGAGACGCTACAGTAAATAACACAAGCTCAGAATGTCAACTTTAGATCTTTTTCAATTTTATTCAGTATATTTTGAGGAAACATTTGAGATTTCCTTTTTTTAAATTAAATTTTAATTAAGAGCCATTTTAACTGAATCAACTTTCATACCAATCGGAAAATATGAGTGTATCGTATGATTACTTAAAGTTATTCAAAATAGTATTTTCATTTCCAAGGTAACAATTACATTTCTGTAAATTCTGATAAATTTGTGTTGATACACATACACATACCTATCATGAATGTTAATAAATTTTTAATGGACGCCTTACGGCCGTTCCCAATATACTATCTACAGATAGAGATAAATTACTACCGTCTACTATCAGTAATTAGCTGTCAATAATCTGAAGCTGTCCCAATATACCCGATAAGTCATTCTTATCGCCTTATATTGGGACGCGTGAATTGTAATTTCCATACAAACTTACAACAAGCTATACGACGTCCCATTGACATACAGCGTGTACGGATAAGGTGAGTTACCGTCGATAAGTTTATTGGGACAGATAAGTAATCGATAGTTACGATTTTTATCTCAAGTAAGAGATAGGCCGTTAATTGTTACATGAACCAGATCAGTACATCAGTAAAACATTTATAATAATATACCTTTGAAATTCTAATAAAATGTAATAATATATAATAATTCTAACTTACAGAGTACTAAATACAGAGTTTCTGGATTGAAAAATCCACTTAAGTTAATAATATATAAACATCTTAAACTCGACTAATCCTGAGGTAAACCGCAATCCAATTAATACCTCGGTAACCTTATTAATAACATAATTAAATACGAAGGCATAATTCAGCAGAAATTTTTAATTAACAAAGACACCTGTTATGCAAGCTACATTACCTTCCGAAAACCTTGCCAGATAATTTATCATGACGTTATCTGTTCTTAATTAAGTCGCATTGTATCCGCCTTTATTTTTAGGGGTGTATTTTCATGAGATTTTCCATCTCATTGCTTAAATATTGTACAAAAATGTACGTTTTCAATGAATGTTAACCGGCTTCTAAATAGGAGTTTATCAAATTTTTGTGTATTTTTGTATCTATGTTTTCTAACTTTTTTTTTATGAGACGTGCAGGACGTTCAGCTGATGGTAATTGATACACCCTGCCCATTACAATGCAGTGCCGCTCTGGATTCTTGAAAATCCCAATAATTCTGAGCGGCATTACAATTGCGCTCGTCATCTTGAGACATGAGATGTTAAGTCTCATTTGCCCAGTAATTTCACTAGCTACAGCGCCCTTCAGACAGAAACACTGTAATGCTTACACATTACTGCTTCACGGCAGAAATAGGCGCCGTTGGGGTATCCATAATCTTGCCGGCATCCTGTGCAATGGAGCCCCCCTAACTAACTTCGTCATATATGAAGTTATATAATTATGATTATTTCGGTCGTAACCAAACTGGGTTGGGATTTTTTTTTATTAATTCTTAACAATTTTTATTTTAAATAACATTATAAAAAAAAAATATTTTCAAACTTTGATAGAAACATTTTCTTTTTTTGTGATATATCACTTCAATCGACAAGGAGGTTTGTTTTTATTGTTCGATTTTTTTTTTCGTTTTGAAAGACTTCCACCACAATGTACTGCATAATAGTTCTTTAACTTTATACTTCACACGACTTACACCACCGTTAGGCAATCTTGGGAAGACAAAACTATTGAGTGCCTCGCCGCCGAAACTGGTCGCAGTCTGAATTAAAAATATAAGCTGCGCCACGCCGTCCGTGTTGTCAATATCTTTGTATGTGCCATCCCTGACAT
>CATIXN010000584.1:0-16313 GCA_949711725.1 Leptidea reali | reverse complement strand
CAACGCAACAACTGGAGAGGCATTACTTTACTATCAATACCCTCCAAGGTGGTATGTAAAGTTATCATGGATGGGTTTTCGAAGGTCATCGACCCCTTCATCCCAAACCTGGCGGTGGACTGTCGTTGATGACGCAAAAGACACGGAAAGACCTGGGTTCAAATCAAGAGAGATACTCAGGACCGATCACTATGGAGATGCACTGTGGATGCCCTCTGCCCCAGCTTGGGGTTACAGGCACTTAAATGAATAAATTATGTTTTAATCAAATAACAACAGAATAAACCAGATGTGGCACTAAATTGCGAACAAAATAAACTCAATAATGACAAGTGGGTGAGGGTTTAATGTATGTGGCTTACAAAGGATTGGTTATTTAGTGGTATAAGGCCTGTTTTTTTCTCAACAGAATGCATTTTTGGTATTGTTTAGTGTGCATATTTTCATGGTGATTAAATTGACTAAATTTAAGAGCCACTGAGAGCTTTCATTCTTTAAAAACATCTGTCAAACTAAGGTAAAAGATGAGATGTGATAGAGTGAACAAGTATGCACCATCTGCCCGACACTTGCCCAATTCTGGACCATATTCACTTTGACACTTGAAAGGATATTGTTGAAAAACAGACATATTTAAAATAATAGATTTTCCTTAAAAAAAAAAGGATAATGAAATATGAACAGTGCCATCTGTTGGCAGTATAATCAACATATTTACTATATTATTAATTTAGAATTAGATACACAGAAGGTTTTCAGATGGCCATTATTATCACTTTGTTAGATTCTTTTACACCCATTCCCAATATACTATCTACAGATAGAGATTAATTACTACCTTCTACTGTCAATAGTTAGCTGTCAATAATCTGACGCTGTCCCAATATATCCGATAAGTCATTCTTATCGCCTTATATTGGGATGTGTTATTTTTTTTTTAATGATAATAAGAGACAAGATGAGCAGGCCATTCAGCTGATGGTAATTGATACGATGCCCATTACAATGCAGTGCCGCTCAGGGTTCTTGAAAAATTCAAAAATTCTGAGCGGCACTACAATTGAGCTCGTCACCTTGAGACATAAGATGTTCAGTCTCATTTGCCCAGTAATTTCACTAGCTACGGCGCCCTTCCGATCGAAACACAATAATGCTTACACATTACTGCTTCACGGCAGAAATAGGCGCCGTTGTGTTACCCATAATCTAGCCGGCATCCTGTGCAAAGGAGCCGCTCACTGGTCGGTGTAGATGATGATGAATCTGTTACAGATTTCTATTTTAAGTACGATAGGGTTGTACTGTGTTTTAGGGATGTAAGTAATTATGTTTTTTTTTGCTGTCTAAAGCACTTCTGCTTGGAACTTGAGTCGAATAGTGCTTGCGGTTGAAGATAAGTACCCGAATTTCAAACTTTATATCCCTGGTAAGCTATATGTTGTCCCATTGACAGACAGCATGCACGGATAAGGTGAGTTACCATCAATATGTTTATTGGGACAGAAAAGCCAATGATAGTTATGATTTTTATCTCAAGTAAGAGATAGCATATTGGGAATGGCCGATAGAAAGTGTATTTTTTGTGTGCAAAATTTAGTCACCAATTTAGAAACTTCATTGACACCATTGTTTGAATAATTACAAATAAAAGTGTAATATTTTTATTTATTTATTTATTATTGGGATTTTGGTTAAATTATATCTTTGGAACTGAACATCTATCCATTATTTTTCAGTTTAGATGATCTTTGTCAATCTAGATTTAGTTTTTTCCAGCTGATGAATGGTATACCACTGCTAATAAATATTAATAAATGAAAAATTTTGGAGTTTCTCTCACTCGAATTCTTTGAGAGTACAATAAGTTAAACAATACCAATTCAGAACTTGAAATATTCGGTCACTACCAATAGTCAATATTGGGCTGGTCTGGTTTAAAGAAAGTATTGTTAAACACTTAGCTCTTACTCAATCTGCATGATTAGTCAAATAAGTATTTTTTTTTTCGTCTCCATTATTTCAATTAATTAGTTAAATTTCTAATTTGTACTTTCATTTCTTATTTTGTTTTTATTGTAGTGATAGTATTAGTTCTATATTCAGAAGTAATTAGGGAGTATTTTTTGTTATTTTTATGTTCACCATAATTGACCTAAAATTTAGAACTATGAATTGTAACATAAGATTAAGAAAATTGTATTGTATATAGCTGACCCAGCAAACATTGTTCTGCCATATAAAGTATAATTCACGCGATAGTTTTATAAGTAATAAAATATTGCCTATATTATAGCCTGTACATCATTTTGTTCTGTTGTCAATAGGTTTTCGATTTTACACCTTGTGTTAAAAAATAGCAATTTTATTACGGATCCCTAATTTTGAAAAAAAAAACATAGCCTATAGCCTTCCTCGATAAATGGACTACCCAACACTGAAAGAATCATTCAAATCGGACCAGTAGTACCAGAGATTAGTGCGTTCAAACAAACAAACAAACAAACAAACACTGCAGCTTTATATATTAGTATAGATGATGTGGTGTGCTTTAATAAATAAATAAGTATAAGATACCTAGTATATCACTGGTTAAGTTGTTTGATTCAAATTGTTATTGAGTGTTAATCATTAACCCAGTAATACTAATCAATTTTTATCACCATGTAGATTATAATAAAACAAATGTAAACATTGTTCAGTTCAATGCAAACAAGTGAATGGATCAGGTATGGCAGACTGCCAACATGTAAACAGATTTCTATGGAGACAGCTGAAAATGTAACTAAATTGTAGATAATTTTTAGCAGCTAACGTACAATGCTAATGTGCAGTTTATTTTATTGTAAAATAACCTATATTTACTATATGTTACTTTTAATGCAAAATTTTATAAGTCAAGAATTAAAATGGCTTCTTGCCAAAAGTATTTTTGCAGAATATTCCAAGTATGTTTTGGATGAAAGATGTTGTTCAGAGATAGATGCCATTGACATAATATGGTCATATAAAACAAATAATATTGGACAAATAGATTATAATATTTGTTTTTCTAAAGGTTGCCACAAAAGAAGATGTTTATAATAAATTAAGCTAACAATTAATTAGCTATGAAAATTTGAAGTTAATTGGTCTTGACCTTGGTCTTGTCTTAATGTTCAATGCTTTTATGCCTTACACAAATTTATAGAAGAGAGTAAATGTAGATTAAATTATTTAGATGAGATTTATCAGTAAATTTAGATGACAGAAAAAAGTGTCAATGTAATTATGTGAAGCCATTATTTAATGTCAGGAACCAAATGAGGTACATTATATCTCCCTACCACTCCAGATGGACACTTGGCAGTTTGGGTTGAATTTTAATGTCCAGCCAAGTACAAGAAAATATATATGCTTTACTTTCTACTTTAAACATTTTTCTAGTATAACCAGACAGCAAGATATGGTTGTTTTTCAATTACAGCACTAAAGCACATTATGCAGGCATAATGCTCAATGTAGAATGTAATGTTCCAACTACAGCAACACTTCACACAAAAGTACTGCTTTTGCGTGATTTGATGAATTTTAATTAAATTAGGGTTCATTTGTAAAATTTCAAGTTTTTAGCAACAGTTAACAGTACCTACTGTAAATACAATAAGTAAAATAGTTGTATGATGAATGTTTAATTATATTTTGAGAGACCTTATGAAAATTGCAATGAATTCTGAATGATATTTGGCATTTGACAAAGACATTAATTTATAACTCAGGAAAAATATGGTATTTATCCTGTGATAAATTCTGACATTAACAATAAAAACGATACTCATATTATGTTACCTTCTTCATCTGATATTATAGATTCATCGGGTGTGCCCGCCGCCGGCCCACGAGCTATAGTGGTGGTCCGATTGTTTTGTAACCTAGTGAAGAATTCGACAGCATAGTTGATAACATCGCCGGGCTGTTCCAATAGGTAACTTATGGTGAATTCCAATAGAATTTCTCTAAGGTCATCCGGGACTTGAATGCGTCCGCCTTGAGGCCTGCTCATTTCTAACCACTTCGCCACTTCGTCCTTACAGTACGGAGTTCCTCCCGAACTACGTAAATTTACTCAACTAATTAATACTTCAATATTAGAGCCATTGAAGTAGCTGAGCGGCACACCAACTAACACATAAAAACGCTAGGATAAAAATTTCACTATATGCACATCAAAAACGCTTCACACTATCAAAAATCAATTACAATATACAATGAATATTGGCAGTTTTAGCTTGATAAATTAAATGAATTTCTTTTCACTGCACGATAAAAATGGCGATCTGTCGAAAGTCGAACGCAACTCGGACAGCGGACTTCGAGTTTCGAGTCTTAAGGGTGAGACGTACCTATTTATCGTCACAGGTATTTGTAACAGGTATTAAAATATCACCGGTTGTCACTGTGACAAGATATCAAAAATAACAGTGACAAGTATTAGGAATATTTTGTAACAACTAGAATTTTATAACACCTAGTATTTTAGTAACGACTGTTATTTGAGTAACACCTGTTACTGAACAAGTATTTGATAACAACTAGTATTTTTGTAACAACTGTTACTGAACAAGTATTTAATAACAGATAGTATTTTAGTAGCAACTGATATTTGAATAATACCTGTTATTGAACAAATAATTAGGAGTATTTAGTAGGTATTTTTAACAGTATTTTGATACAGCTATAATTGTGTGATTTGTAGGTTTGTTATATTATTTTTAATTCAATAGGTAATAAAATAGTTATGGTTCAACTATTCTTTTAAAATATGTGGGATAAGAAAAACCCTGTTTACTTTTATTGTTTACTGAATATTTTTCTTTTAGACACATTTGTAAATAATAGATACATCACTTTTATACATTTATTTAACATACTATTGTTAAGACAGGATAGGTAGGTACCTAATTAAAATATTGAAGTAAATTTCAAATGGAAGACCCTGTCTCTGATATCATTTTTCGTAATCGTATTTATTCAGTTATATTGTGCCTACGAGCAGGAAAATACGGCTCACCTCTTCGAAAGAAAAAACCTATATTGGTAATTTGATAGTGTTGTTGAATTATTCGTATGATAAGGGCACATTTTAATTGTGTACTAGGTAAGGATCACTGTTTAAGCATAGGTAGTATTGAAACATAATGAATACGAAAGTATAATGATTTTTTTTACATCAAAACTATAAAAATAATTAATTTAGGTCTGTACAGCTTTACCCAAACAGAACTTTTGAAATTCGAAGTTACCACAAGAGAAAGTACTATGTAATACGTATAGATGGCGCTAACAAGTAACACCAAACAACGAAAAATATACGCCTCACTACAGTAGCTAGTATATTATCACAGATAGTATTAAAATAACAGCTAGTATTTTGTAACAGGTATTTGTCGCTGTTACTTTTGAGTCACAGTCACCGTCATACCTAGTATTGAATTTTGCCTCAACTCTAGTTTCGACTATCATTGACATTTGACATTCTCCAAATACGCAAAATATTTTTTTAATTAATTTATGGCACGGGATGAAAAACCAAAATTCATGAGCTCTAGCTGTGCTCGCACAATTAGGGTTGCCATCCGTCCGGGTTTCCCCGGAAATGCCCTAGTTGTTCTGATCCAAACATCTTCAGCTTTGGAACCATCTACGGGCTAATGATGGTGATGTATTAAAAGCAATAATCCTTTAAGAATGGTTCTGCCGGCGGCCCCAATGGACTGACACCCCAGCGAATATATGTGCTCTTAAGAAAAAAGGTGGTGGTATTCGTCCTATAGCCGTGGGCAGCACCTTTCGACGCCTTTTTTCTAAAATTTGTTGTAGACATATTTCTCCTTTCCTATCAACTAAATTCATCCTAACTAGATAGGGGTTTCGGCTGCAAAGGTGGTTGCGAAGCTGCAGTCCACGCTGCGCATACTTTTTTGGAGAGTTACTCTGGTGATATAAATTAGATGTGAAAAATGCTTTTAACTCCGTTGATAGGGGAGCTCTGCTGGGAGAAGTAAAAAATTCAATTCCTTCAATCTATCATTATTTTTGGCAATGTCATAGTAAACCATCCAAATTATTATTCAAAAATCATAATATTTGGACCTCGTTATGCAAAAAACAGCCACGTGGGTAAAAGTACGAAAAGATTTATAAGCATTTTTCTGTCGATAGTTGCACTTTGGTTATTGTACGGTACTTGCTGATTTTTATTAGGAATCATGAGGGTAGTTGTACGTGCTCCAATATCCGATGACACAAGTCGCGCTTGGGTTGACAAGCGGACAGAGACAATTGATCTTTGCTCGGGCGTGGTCGATAGCACTACATATGTAAACCGTGTTTACCCTGAGTAACCAGTGATCATCAAGTCTAGTGTTGACGTTCAATACTAGTGTCTACATATAAAACTTTGTAAGCTTGCGATCGCCAGTGACGTTCACCTGGAACACCAGAGTCAGGACCGTTGGAGCTGCTGCGCCGCCGCCACCTGAGTGACGTGGGAGTGTTCAAAGGTTAGTGGATTGCATTTACTTCTTTCCTCATGATTCTTGGTTGATTGCAAGTGCCTACTTAAATTCATTTATTTAAAGAGCCAAAACCGGCGATTATAGGAAACCTTAATACAGTCCCAGATATTATTCCTGAGCCCGAACAGTTATGTTTTGTTTTCCTGGTAATTTTAAAGTTGAACAATATTTATTTAAGTATTATTTATTTTTTTATCCTATCCAGTATTATGAACTGTTGCTATTAAAGCAAATAATTACGTTTTAGACGTGGCTGTTTCATACAGAAAGGCATATTTTACACTTATCACAATAAAGCTTAATCCAGCCACATGAGTTGGCTGTATTTTGAATTATTTTTAAACAACAAAATACATAAAAAAGCATACGAAAAATCCATAGCAACAAAAATAAAATACAAAACAATCGAAATTCTTTTGCTGCTTTCGTATTTTACGGTTCCGTACCTCAAAGAGAAAAAATGGGACCCTTATAGGATCACTTTGTTGCCCCTCCTGTCTGTCTGTTTGTCAGTCAAGACTCTATATCTCGGGAACGTGTGGAGGTATTCAGTTGAAATATAACAGTTATAACGATATACTCAAGTCTTTCGTCTCATAAAGCTGTAAAAAATCAAACTTCTAAATTAACGTAAACAAAAGTTACAGCCGTTTATGCCGAAAAAAACGTATACTTCGACAGTCCCAAGGGAATTAAAATTTATAGGTTATTTTCCGTTAAACTAACTATGAAATTTTGCAAGTAATAACGTATTATTAATACAAAACACTTGTCCAGTTAAAATTATGTGAAGCTAAATGTGGCTAAGTTTTAAAAAAAATCGAGACTGAACTTTAGACAAATTTTCGTGATCACTCTTAAAATAGAAATCTAACTCAAGTGTTAAATCCGTCGATGTCGTCTTCAATATATTGTCCACTTGTCAAATTATTGTAATTATAAAATATATATAATTCTTAAAATATCGAGTATCCTCTAATTTTAGATGTCTTATTGATATGATTTAACGTAGCCAGAGCCTAACTCTGCGATAGGTTTTCCATTCGGCCATAATTTGCTTAACAGAGGCGTAAAGACATATTCTCTTTCTAGATTGGCCGAACCACGACATTTGTCCAAACAGTTGTTAAATTCATTGTCAAAATCAGATTTCACATATTATGTGCAATGGGTCAACGCAAACTTGAGTCTTCTGGGGTTTAAATTCTTCTCAAGAGAGGACTCGAAAGAAGACACAATTTTCATGTGTTTTTGTAAAAAACCGCCATGTCTAAATTAGCATGGCTGCTTTTATAACACATTTTTTGAAAAAATGTGTTATGGCTGTTTTCTGCATAACTAGGTCCATTTGGTCTTCCGTTGGCTGTCAGCAAGGCGACCCTCTTGGTCCAGCAATATTTAGCCTAGCTATTCATTCCGCCATAGCAAAACTAAAATCAAAATTTAATGTTTGGTACTTGGATGATGGTACTTTGGGTGGTGAAGTTAACTCTGTTTTAGATGATTTGAAAGTTGTAATAGAAAGTTTTAGCTCAATCTTTTAGCTTAAAACTTTTTAACGGCGAAAATTTCCAAATTTCAGACCGGGTTGATATTACCAATAAATTTAATGTTCTAGCCCTCAATATTAAAGTTTTGGATAAGAATTCAGTTCACCTTCTTGTAGCTCCATTATTTCCTATTTCAATTTCAACGATCTTATACGACCTCATAAAAAATTTAATTACGCTTCGGACAGATTATTTAAAATTGTCATTCTATAACTTAAAAAAACGTTAAGTATATTAACTTATATAACATTATATTATATATTCATAAAATATTATCTATAGCTCGCTTATTAGAAACTATCTGTATGTCATACTGTTGCAACAGTATATTCAGAGGGCAGTCATGGATGTGTTATTTGATCCTTTATAAGCAATAAACGGCCTATTGATAAATTAAAATAAAATATACCTAGATGTGATTGTGTGTTAAAATTTAATTTTGAATAGAATATAATAAAAAATATATAAAAACGGAAGAAGCAATCCAATACACCAAATCGAATAATTATTCATTAATTTATGAAGAGGTAGCTATTTATGTTAGTAGTAGATATTGGTGGTGTCTAATTAATGTTAAAGACAGACCGCAACAGTTCCAGGATAGATTTTTTTTTTCTTTTTTAAGAGAGGGGGCAAACGGGCAAGAGGCTCACGGGATGGGGAGAGGTGAGGCAACCGCCCATGGACATCCGCAACAACAGGTGTGTCAAGAAATGCGTTGCCGGCCGGGTGGTGGTATAAGGTGGGAGTATGCTTTTTTCTTGAAGGTCCCTAAGTCGTATCTGTTCGGGAAGACCGCTGCCGGTAGTTGATTCCACAAAGATTGGTACTTTGATCCTGTAGAATACCTGATACGGGGAAATATTAGCAATTTCCCTTAACCTTTACTACGAGCGGCCAGTGCTATTTATTAGCCGCTTCTCTGAATCGTTTTTGGCGTGATTAACCTTTTCGAACCCAGGATTTGAAACTTCAAAACCGCTCAGGCCCAAGACAAATTTGCAAAATTTCACAGAGCTGTCAAAAGTCCACTGGAGTGAACGCTCGATTGTCACATACATATCTTAGAACTGTTTTTTTTTTATGAAAATACGGGACGAGACGAGCAGGACGTTCAGATGATGGTAATTGATACGCCCTGCCCATTACAAAGCAGTGCCGCTCAGAATTCTTGAAAAGCCCAAAAATTCTGAGCGGCTGTTAAATGACAACTTTAGTTGACGCTGTTGCTCGGTGTACTCACACTACGGAATGTTCAAATAAGTATAAAATTCGTACCTTCGATCGTCTTCTTACCTGGAGGTATTCTATATTAAATATTCACCCAACACGAGTATACTTTATATTTACTAGATATGGTGACGGTTTTAAAATTACATGATAACTGATATCTCATCCTTTCACCTGTACTCATTTGTTCATGCTCTACGACATCTAACGTCAATTTGAGGCAAAATTTACCACCACAAGTAGCACCCGTTCACGAACATGGTGCACCACACTGTATAATATATAAATACCAAATTATAGGGAACGACATTTAAGCGAACATGACGAAGCCTGTCACAAGAACTCAACCAATCTAGTTATATAATAGTAAAGATAGATTATTATGAAAGGTTTATTTATCTATACTAATATTATAAAGCTGCAGTGTTTGTTTGTTTGTTTGAACGCGCTAATCTCTGGTACTACTGGTCCGATTTGAATGATTCTTTCAGTGTTGGGTAGTCCATTTATCGAGGAAGGCTATAGGCTATGTTTTTTTTCAAAATTAGGGATCCGTAATAAAATTGCTATTTTGTAATACAAGGTGTAAAATCGAAAACCTATTTTTGCGTGCGCTGCAAAAACTATTGACAATAGAACAAAATGATGTACAAGCAATATTTTATTACTTATAAAACTATCGCGTGAATTATACTTTATATGGCAAAACAACGTTTGCCGGGTCAGCTAGTTTATATTATGAAAGATAATAGGTGATTGCTAATATTTGTTGTTTTTGCAAAATGTTTTTCTTTTTAAATTTATCGAATTGTTTTTAATGGGATAAGGACGAACGGGTTACTGACGCTCAAGCAAACTCTTTGCATAACATTGCATTGCCAGAGAAATCACACGAGTGTTACCGGTTTTTGAGCTGGGTTGCGTGCATTTTGCGTTCTTACCCTTATCGAAACCCGCGCAAGAAAAAGCATTGCACTGAATGGTTGTACGTGATAGAAAGGTCCTAGAAAATAGTACTGCTGTAAAGCCACGTATCCGAATCGTATAAAAATTGTAGAATTCTTCAAAGTTATTAATTAATCCTTTTAGTTTCACTACCTTATTCAAAATAAAACGCTTGTCGAAGGATTAAACGTATAATAGGCACAACGTACATACCTAAGCCTATCAAACGTTCGATAAAATTATTTTTTCGTAATCGTTCGTTAATCCTTCGATTATTGTGTATTATACCTCTATCGTACTTATACAAAATGACCTTTTTTGATGGAAAAAGGACAAACCAGCGTACGGGTCACCGCCGCCCACATTCTCTTGCAACACCAGAGGAATCACAGGAGCGTTGCCGGCCTTTAAGGTAGGTGTACGCACTTTTTTTGAAGGTACCCATTTCGTATCGTCCCGGAAACACCGCACAAGTGTAGTAGTACGTGGAAGAAAGCTCCTTGAAAAGCGCACTGTGGAGGACCGTCACACATCCAGATGGTGGGGATGATATCCTAATTTGCGGCGTCTCATGCCAAGGTAGGATTCGGAGGCAGGAATCAGGTGAAACAGCTCTTCGGAACACACCCCGTGATAAATGCGGAGAAAAAACAGATTCGATAGTAAACAAATATCGGCCATTTTGTTTACTATCGTGGGTTTTAGGCTTATAATGGCACATGTCTTATAAGATATAGAAGTCTCCGCCCTTAAAAAATTCACATCAAATTTATCAAAACAGAGAATGAGTGTATGACAATGCAATAAAAGTAGGAATACCACTTTTTAACAAGCGTGTATTAACAACGGTCTTAACCTCCGATATATAATCATGATTTTTGGTCGTAGTAAGTCTGCATTTTGTCAGCAGACTCGTTTGATTAGCCTAACGCTATTCAAAGAGGATGTAAATACTACGTAATAAGAGACGGGATGCCTAAAAATTTAATTGAGTATGAAACGTGCAGTGACTTGACATAAATTTTAAATAGTAGGTGATTACAGTATGGCGATTGGCGACTAAGTATAATCCGGCTAAGTTTGAAAGCGAACAGTTGTATAAAAAGTAGTGGATTTCGATTATCTCCGTTTTTTACAAGATTATAGCCGTCATTTGTGAATCTGCACGTTTCCTACAATCGAGTGAATCGCTTTTTCCATAGAGTTTCGCTTAGTTAACGCTATTTTTGAAGCGTGCGCCTGGACCCACTAGGGATAATATCAGAAATGGTATAACAGAAACAAAAACCTTTTAAATAATAAATATTTTTTATTCGACTAACGTAACACTTATTCTATTAAGCACCGACAGTTTCAGATAATTTATTCTTCAAAAAAGTAAACTTTGTTAATGAATCTCTCATAGGAAACACTAAAGTGCATTCATAGGATTCCTATGGATTATAATCAACCAACTCTTGCACACTATCGTCGTCTGAAAACAAGTCTACATCTGAAGTTCGGATGCATTTTATTGAAACAAATCCACACTTCTCCAAGAATGTACACAAATATGTGAGATTTCTCATTGATATGAATTCGAAGAGCTCACAGAGGAATTGTATCTATGACCCAGGACACTCGAATATCTTGTTCATAACAGTGGATAACCAATTCAGGAATATCTTATGTTGAATTTCTCCGGATAGACTAAGCCATGGTGCGGGCACTATGTATTTATCTGGGTCTGTTTGGAAGAGCCAGGTTTTCACAAATTTCTTATGAACAACACGGTTGTCAAAGTAACCCACATGGATTATTATGTTGGCATATTCTAACTCTGTCAGTTTTTCTCTCAGAATATCATTATCCAAGCCAGTTGAATTCTGCAGAATAAGATTTATAATTATTACATAATCATACCTGAAATTATGAAAGTGATACGCTATAATGGCAGTTTGGACCATTGACTGACAAAACTATAAAAAAAAATTAACAAAGAATGCCACAGAGAAAATATATATCTTACGGAGATACAGCAAGGAAAAAACGCGAATCTATTGTTAGTGTAACAGATTTTGATTGACAAGTCGTAAACAGCCAGCTTGGTATTATCTGCTTATTATTATTATCTATTTTGGATATTAAAACATTATCGGGTTATAAGTACATTCTAAGTCTATGGCAAATGATAGATGTGATTATAGTACGTCGAATTGCTATCGTTCAAAATTTGGTCAATAAAGAATATTAAATTATTTTTTTGTATTAAAATCTTAATCTATGAAGCTCCCAAAAATATACGGCCATTACAGCGTACCACTTATTTAAGTGTAAGTTACAAAACAATTGAGGATCAAGTATGAAATTATGATTAAAAAAAACTATGAAATGACTGCTATATTGGGAATACATTGGCAACCAACAATAATTTTATCATATCCTTTCAAGATGAATTACAAGGTTGACCCTGCATTAAAGATAAAACGACTGTCTAAACCTTAACAAAAGATCTAAATAAGAGGAGAATCTATGAGTATCTTACGGGTTAATTTCACTAATATTGGTTAGTCTACATGCCGAATGCACTGAAAGCCATGGTTTAAAGTTAGGGCTTATAAGTGTCTCCTCCAAACAAGAATCAGTTCACGCTTAAGGGCGTTGCGGCGTCGTATCGCAAAAGTAACATCGGATACGACATCGTACGAAAAGACGCTAACCAACGCTTCAGTTTCTTCAGTGTAGCTAGTAGACATGGACTGCACTGCGCGTGTTCTACTTCTGCTTGCATTTAGACGAATTAAGAAAAAGAAACAGAAAAGAAGGTACTGGGTGCACCCATTACTGACACCTGTCGTAAGTTTTTACGATGCGACGCAACGCAGTGTTGTGGCCGGGCCCTAACCCCTTCGACCGAACGACCGGGTTAGGTCCGGTTTCCGCCAAAGCGGAGAAGAGAGGAGAGGCGTTTTGATAACCAATCAGATTTCGTTATTTCCACATCTCCTCTCCGCTTAGCTTCGGTGTAAATGGATCAAGCGGAGAGGAGAGGAGATGTCTCATTTTTCTTTGATTTTGTGCCGCGAGCGGAGATGTGTGATGTCTGTAGCCGGGTGGCCAGGCAGTGCGGCGCCCGCGCTATCGTGCCCTTTTCCCAGCACCTTCTCCCCGCGTCTCGCACACTCGAAGCGTCATTTATTGGATTGACTGATCTTGAATGCAAAAGGCGTTCCTTACGTTTTTTTAACTGCCTCTAGTAGTTTAGCGACGCATTTTAACTTTAAAAAATGATTTCGAGCTCTCACAGCTCACATCTCCGCTATACAGAGCTCACATCTCTACCCCGCTACACATCTCATCTTCGCTTTGGTGGAAATCGGGCCTTAATTGGCAATGTAAAACTCTGCTTCAACAATTTCGACACGCTTCTATACGAGGCGTCCTCAAGAGTTTTGAATTTCCGAAGTCTAGAACGACAGCTTCGAAGCTAGAGCTAGAAGCAGGGTAAAAAATATTAGCAGAATTAACACTTAAGATAACTAATAACACTTAGAAAATTATGGATTCCCGGAAGATAAGGCCTAATTCAATAAATTTTACTAACACAAATTAAATCCGACTAGAAACGAACAAATATTTTAGTCAGTCAAATTTGTTTAGATCGATTGAATTTTAATTAAAGAATAATATGGTAAATAAATATTTGTTGATGAGAAAATTATTTCTAATGTCAAATAATACAGTCCAGTTGCTACATTATTATTATACATATACCTGCAACTCCTTAAAAGTGCGCCCTGTTTCACCAGAACCTTCGACAAAGTCCACAATAACTGAAGTTTCATCCTCGATTTTCACCTCATCACCAACAGTTACATCGACACGAAAATTGCTAAAATTAAATAAAAAAATTACATGAATGTGTTCAAATGAGCATTTTTCAGATAAACCGAGTGATATTTTGTAATTTAGATAATTTATACATCTAGATAGTCTCTTGCTGTTAGACAAGCGATAAAAGCAGGCCAGGAAAATTAGTTTAGTGAGCGTGACAAGCTACGTCGTACACCCACGATTTGCATGACACTTTGTGTTAGCATGCGTGAATTTCTCAAAATAGAGGTTAGTTCTAAACTCATTTTTTTTCGACGCTTTCACAGCTGTCCTAGTCTATCTAGACGTATAAATGATCTAAGTAACCACTGTTCATTATTGTTAAAAATTAAATGGTTGCAATTCCTGGATTTACAAATTTTCCCAATACTTCATAATAGGTAGGGGGAGTTTGGAAAGGTTTACCTCAAGGCTCAGTCCTTAGTCCCCTTCTTTATAATCTGTATACCCATGACCTCAACAGTACCGTTACACCTTTCTGTCAGATACTGCAATATGCAGATGACATTGTCCTGTATTCTTCTGACAAGATTCATCTAATCATTTAAATAATGCTCTTGATTATCTTTCTGAATATTTAACACAACATGGACTGTCTCTATCAACATCTAAAAGTAAGGTAGTTTTATTTACAAATAAAAGAATTCTTCCACCTATTAAAATTAAAATTTATGATGTTGATCTACCAATTGTTAATAATGTTAAGTTTTTGGGTATTTGGTTGGATCACAAATTATCTGGAGTCAAGCATTTTGATTATGTCTCACAGAAATGTGAGAAAAATATTAATATTCTTCGCTCATTGTCTGGTGTCTGGTGGGGAGCTCACCCCGTCACTCAAAAATTACTATACAATGCCATAATTCGCACTCATTTAGATTATGGCACTATTTTCTTAATCCCAGCAAACAAAGCAGATCTAAATAAATTGGACAGAATTCAGGCTAAATGTTTACGTATAGTATTGGGAGCTATGAAATCCAGCCCTATTAATGCAATGCAAGTAGAATGTGTGGATCCTCCCCTCTCACTACGTAGACAATTCCTTGCCAATAAATTTTTCTTTAAACTAGCTGGCTGCCGAGCTCATCCCTTACTCCAAAAATCAGAACAATTAGCTGTTTTATACAATGATAATAATATTGTACCTGAAGACAAAAGACCTTGCGTTATAAATAGTTACCTTTTATTTTATCAGCTCTCTAACCCTCTCTTTCAATATTCTAAATTGCCTTTATTTTCTATGCCTTTCAATGCTCTTACTTTCCAACCCTCAGTAATTTTAGACTTAGGTGTTGATAAGTTTTCTATAGAAGCAAATAAAACTTTTTCTCATATAATGGACTCAGATTTTTCGACATTGGTATAAAATCTACACGGATGCTTCAAAAACAGACATGAGTCCGGTTGGGGCTGCAGTATGGATTCCCTCAACAAGAATTATACTGAGTTATAGCTGCCCACCTACCACTTCTGTGTTTACAGGGGAATCAATCGCCATTCTTGAAGCTATTCTATTTGTTAAGTCTCACAACATGAACAATTCTATTATCCTTTCAGACTCTAAAAGTTGCCTCCAATCAATTCTCTCAAATCCGTTTAAGACAAAAAGTCAGTTTCCCATCATTCTCAAAATAAGAGAAACTTTGAAAGAGTGCTATGAACTCAAAATTAACATAGTTTTAGCTTGGATTCCAGGTCACATGAGCATCTCTGGTAATGAAAATGCAGATGCCTGTGCTAGATCAGCTGCTCATTCAGGTTCCTTTCAGTATTCAGAAATATTCACTCATGACTTGTGCTCTACCCTGAAACCCAAGATGTATGAGAGTTGGCAAGTTTCCAAATCTTTAAAAGGCAAATTTTATGGAGAACTCCAACCAGAAATTCCTCAAAAACCTTGGTTCTCAAAATGTAGGATTCATAATAAAACAATAATCTCAACTATATGCCGCTTACGTTTAAACCATGCCTGCACTCCAGTCTTTCTAGCAAAACTTAGAATTAGGGATCATTCTCTATGTGATTGTGGCCTTGATGAGGGAAACATGGATCATTTATTCTTTAGTTGTCCCTTAATGCAATCTTCTCTGCACAATTATATACCCGCTGAAGTCCCCCGTCCAACCTCCGTTAAATGTCTCCTCTCCCTAGTTTACAC
>CATIXN010000583.1:365-16314 GCA_949711725.1 Leptidea reali | reverse complement strand
AAGTCCCGCTCCAATCCTCGGAGCTCATAACAACCATTCGTCTTGGGAAGCCCACTGCTAACAAACCCAGGCCAATCAAAGTCATACTCCGCAACAAACACAATGCTGTTAAAATCTTGAAGAATAAAAATAAACTGCCTTCATCAACCTCTGTTAAATCAGACATGACACCCTATCAAAGGGATCAGTTAAAAAAACTGAGATTAGAGCTTGCAGAAAGAACTAATAATGGGGAAAAAGATCTCACAATTAAGTACATAAACAAACAACCCAAAATTATAAAAAGTACAAAAAACTACCCACAGTAAACTCTCCAATAACAAACCTCAAAATTTTATATACAAACCTGGCATCATTAACGGCTAAATTTGATCTTTTTTCAATGGAAATCAAAACTTTGAATCCAACAATTATACTAGTAACCGAAACACACCTGCACACTGGGATAAGTGACAGCTTAATAAATCTACCTAACTACACACTCTTTCGTCTAGATAGGAAAAATAAAAAAGGTGGTGGAGTAGCACTTTATACTCTCCATACACTAAATAATCAACACCTGATTGCTAAGCCCAATATAATGTTGCATGAGGATTCAGTGGAAGCATTATGGCTTGATATTCAGTACCAAAATTTTAACCTCTTACTAGCTTGTGTATACAGATCCACTCACTACAACATGGAAAAATCTGATGAATGTCTTTTCAACAATATTAAAAAAGCTGCAAATTCAAACTCAAACCTATTGATAATTGGTGATTTTAACTTGCCAGACATCAAGTGGCCTATTGAAAAAACCTCAGGCTATAATAAATTACACGAAAATTTTATTGATCTTATAATTGATAATAATCTTTCACAAATGGTAAATCAAAATACCAGGAAACGGAACAAGCAAGAATCTCTTCTGGATCTTATTATTTGCAATGATGAGTCCCTCATTAGTGAAATCAATTATCACCCTCCAATAGGAAAAAGTGATCATGTGATTCTGTTGGCTGAGATACAACTGGTGGGTCAAGTTATAAAAGAATTCACGTCCTATAAACGAGCTTTGAAATATGGTGATTATGATGCAATTAATAAATACTTGCTCACATCTGATATTCCAGAAAATGACTCTATAGATAATACATGGAGGATGTTCAAAGAAAATATCTCTATTACTATTGATAAGTTTATACCAAAAATAAAAAGTCGTAAGGGTTACAGTAAAACCAAACCATGGATTACTAAGGAGATATGTATATTAACGGACAGGAAAAAGAAGCAATGGAATATATATTTACTTGACCGAGATAATGAATCTTATATAAAATATCGTGCCATAAATAATAAAATAGTACAGTTAACACGTCAAAATATGATCAATTTTGAATCAAACATTGCTGATAGTGGAGAAAAAGCCCTTTTATGCATATGTCAGAAAACAAATATCAACAAGAGTTGACATACCGCCAGCTCTTATGAATCCAAAAACATTTGAAATCACAACAAAGTCAGTAGAGGTAGCTGAAATATTTGCTGATCAATTTGAACACGCATATGTGTGTGAGCCACCTGGGAAATTACCAGATGTGAACATAGAGAGAGTACAGGCATCATTAGAAAACATTGTATTTACACCAGAGAAAGTTCTAAAGGCTTTAATAACTTTTGATGAATCGACAGCTAGTGGTCCGGATAATATTCCTGCTATTATGCTCCAACAATGCAGCGCCATCATTAACCAAGTAACCTTAATAATGGATCTGTCTTTTGCAATGGGAAGACTCCCAACAGACTGGAAAAAAGCAGTGGTTACGCCTATTTTCAAAAAAGGCAATAAGTTAAATGCTGAAAATTACAGACCAATCAGCTTGACGAGCATATTGTGTAAAGCTATGGAGAAAATCATAGTTGACAGCTTAAGAGAATTCATAACAAGAGAAAATATAATTATTCGAGAACAACATGGTTTTACACAGAAGCGATCAACTGTCACTAACCTTCTCAGCTGTCTTAGACAGTGGATATTAAATTGGGACAAACGTCAACCAACTGATATTATCTATCTGGATTACGAGCAAGCGTTTGACAGAGTTCCAATTAGTCGGCTACTTCATAAATTAGAACACCTTGGCATACGTGGTAAACTGCTAGTCTGGATTAGTGACTTCCTAAATGATCGAAAATTTCGCGTGAGGGTTGGGAATGAAATGTCAAGTAATCGTCCTGTTCGCAGCGGTGTACCACAAGGCTCTGTACTGGGACCAATATTATTCACATTATTCTTAACTGACTTGCAAAATGTTATAAGTCTCCCATTTTCATTATTCGCGGATGACACCAAGTTCTTTGGGAACCCTATACATCAACAGGGTGATATACAACAAAAGTTAAAAGCTATTGAACACTGGACAAAGGAATGGTTACTTTCACTGAATGTCAACAAAACCACTGTTCTACATATTGGAAAAAATAATCCCCGAGTATCATATTGGTTAGACAATAAGCAACTAAAAGCGGTTGATACACAAAAAGACCTAGGAGTGATCTTAAGCAATGATCTCAAATGGGAAGCACACATTGTGGCTACTGTGAAGAAAGCCAACTCAATCCTGTTCCTAATCAGAAAAGCATTCTTCAACATCACCAAGAAAACATTTCTAAAAATCTATAAAACTTATATCAGACCATTACTGGAGTATTCATTTCAGGTCTGGAATCCATATTTTGTTAAGGATATAGAATTGTTGGAAAGGGTACAGAGGCGAGCCACTAAGTTGCCTAGGGAACTGAAAAATCTTACATATGAACAAAGACTTACACAGCTTGGTGAGTCCAAGCACCAGCGTCCAGCACCCTCAAAAGCAGACGAGAAAGAGGCAATCTAATTGAAACATACAAAATACTAAATAATTATTATAATGTCCCAAATTTTGAGAGCATGTTTCCAAGGAAGAGCAATCCTAGACTAAGGGGACATGATATGAAGCTAGAATATCAATTAGCATCATCAAATCCATTGAAACACTTTCTGACCAACAGAGTCGTTCATATATGGAATAGATTGCCCAAGGATGTGGTTAAATCAAAATCTGATAATCAGTTTAAGAATAGACTGGATAAACATTTGGATAGATATGGCAAATGATATAGACGCATCAGCGAAAGCTTAGTCTATTATAAATAATAATAATAATAATAAATAATGAACTTCCTTGTGCGGTGTTTCTGGGACAATACGACATGGGTACTTTCAAAAAAAGCGCGTACACCTTCCTTAAAGGCTGGCAACGCTCCTGTTATTCTTCTGGTGTTGCAAGAGATTGCGGCGGTGATCACTTAACAAGAGGTTAAGTGATCACCGCCGCTCCTTTGTCCTCCTAAACCATAAAAAAAAAATGACCCTATTTTAACTGTTCCTTCTGTCCATTTTTAATTGAAATTAAAAAATGTGTGTATACCTTTCAAAAACTCATATGTTTCCCCAAGTGATAACATCTTACCAAATGTCACCAACTATACACTTATTTGATGTCCTTTATGAAAAAAATAATGCTATGCTTAAATGATTATCATTGTTTTTAAATAAACATTTTTGACATATCTATACTAATATTATAAAGCTGCAGTGTTTGTTTGTTTGTTTGAACGGGTTAATCTCTGGTACTACTGGTCCGATTTGAATGATTCTTTCAGTGTTGGGTAGTCCATTTATCGAGGAAGGCTATAGGCTATGTTTTTTTTTCAAAATTAGGGATCCGTAATAAAATTGCTATTTTGTAACACAAGGTGTAAAATCGAAAACCTATTTTTGTGTGCGCTGCAAAAATTATTGACAATAGAACAAAATGATGTACAGGCTATAATATAGGCAATATTTTATTACTTATATAACTATCGCGTGAATTATACTTTATATGGCAAAACAACGTTTGCCGGGTCAGCTAGTTATATATAAGGGTGGTGTCCTAGTAAAACAGGTTTATGACGGACCTGGGGGGTGCCAATAGAGGGTTCAGGAGCTCGATCGGATGAAAGCTAGCAGTTTAGAATTGTATTTTATTTGTGACAAAACATTGGCACAAAAAATAAAAAAAATAAATAAGATTATGAATTCATAATCTTATTTATTTTTTGTCAAAATAATTGTTTTGACTCACCACTTTTGATTACAGATGACAATTCAAGTGTATCAGGCAGTGATTCAGAAACAGAGGGGCCCAACTCAGTTCCAACTGATTTATTTGCAGCTGCCACAAGGCATTGCAAGGCATTCTTCACAAACCGCTCTGGGCAGGTCTTCTGTATATACAGATGTATACTGCATCATAAAAAGGTTTGATGCCATCCCCTACTTTCAATATTCTTGAGTACTTTTGGTTTAACAATAATCTTATATTTTTAGTAGTAGTAGACTTCTGCATACAGAATTGTTTCACAGTGTTTCCAAATGTTATAGCAATTATTGTGTGTGCAATTGTGTTTTTAAGTAATCAAAAAACATTCACAGGAAGAGTTATCAACAGATGGTGAGGGCTATGCATGGGTAGAGAGATGCCAACGTCTCACTATCCCCGGTTATCTGAGGTGGGCAGTTTGTCTGGGGGTCACTTTGCTGGTGCTATCTTATCTGGAGCCATTCCTGTGGTGCATAAAACTCACCATTCATATGAAACAAGACGGGGACAGGGTCAGGCTCAGGCTAATAGAGACCAGCATGGACATATGCCACGATCTGCCTGTGCAAGTCTGAGGAGATATAATCAAGAGCAATTTTTAAAGGTTTGTAGTATATTTTAGGGGTCCATTATTGTAGATAAACTCACCTTAGTAGATTACTTTATGTTTGGTCTAAGAAGACTGATAGAAGCTGTAATAAATCTATGTGAGCAAAGTTTTTTTTTCTTTTATGATAATAAAGGACGAAACGAGCAAAACGTTTAGCTGATGGCAATTGATACGCCCTACCCATTACAATGCAATGCTGCTCAGGATTCTCGAAAAACCCAAAAATTCTCAGTGCCGTTAAAATTGTACTCGTCACCTTGAGACATAAGATGTTAAGTCTCATTTGCATAGTAATTTCACTAGCCATGGTGCCCTTCAGACCGAAACACAGTAATGTTTACACATTACTGCTTCACGGCAGAAATAATGTGTTGTGGTACCCATAATCTAGCCGGCATCATATGCAAAGGAGCCTCCCACTGGTTTGAAAACTTCTGTGAGGCTAATTAGTATATATTATCACTGTGTCTCAGAATGACAAACATATAAACCCACATATATTATATTTCAGCATGTACAGGATATAATTTCTGGATGGGCAACAGATCTAAATGATTGTTCTGTAGTTCTGTACAGGGCAGTCGGTGCTCTCAACCAGGGTGCACTGTTCGGGAAGAACTCGCCATTGAACCGAGATGACTTGAGGGTGAGGGCTCTGCCATTCCCTATAAGGAAACCCACTTATAAAGAGGTCAAGCGAGTTCATGAAACAGTTGCAAGTATCGAAGTATATGGTAATTATTATGATTTGATCATATTAATTTAAATTGTTTTGTTATTCGAACCTGTTACACCACACACAAGTAAAATGATATAATGTAGGCTACGCAGTGGTTTATGTACCAATAAAAATCATTTTACAAGTTCCTGGCCTGAACTCTCTGAGGATCCTACTGCAGTGTATTGACATCTAGTCTTAACTGAGTATGTGTTAACTAACATTGTCACTGTCACGACATCGACAGTGACACTAACCGTGTCACGTTGAGTGCTATATAAGGAATGCATAGTACAGCGGAAGGCCAGTTCTAATCGGCTATTGGTTGCGTGCGGACGTCGCCGGGTGTAGTGCTACATAGTAAAGATTAATTGTTACACTCGTGACCAAACGAGGAACATTACACCTACGCTTCTTAAAAGGAATAGGTCTAGATAATACAATTTAAATCCCGGCACACGTCTTCTAGTCAGTAGCCTCGATCTCACCACAGCTCTTTGTTTTAAGACACAAGAAGTCGAGGGTAGGCGTGCTTGCGAAAGCAGGGGGCACAATAGATCCTAGGATTTAACTGCATCTAAATCCCCTACTCATAATAATAATAAAGGATTAAAACGCGTATAATTGTAACTGTTTTCGTATTTCATTTTGCATAAGATGTCCCCCTGAGAAAGCGATGTGGAAAGGTCTTGAAACGTCGGGTTAACTAAAATAAGATAAAAAATTAACTTTTACGCATGTTAATTGTATTATTACGCGGGAAGCTGTGTGAATGGAGCGCTGCATGCCTCTATAAAGGGCCAAACTGTGCCAATAGAAGCTCGAATGGCTGTACATAATAGAGTGCTTGTCGCCACGTTAATGTATGGAAGTGAGAGTTGGGTATGGCAGAAGAAGCATAAAAGCAGAATTAACGCAGTTGACATGCGATCATTGCGTAGTATGTGTGGGGTGAGACTGATTGATAGAATTCCGAATGCGGTAATATGAGCGCGCTGTGGTTTGAAAAATGATGTTGTGAGAAGGACTGAAAAAGGGACGCTGAAACGGTTTGGACACGTGGAGAGAATGAGTGAAGAAAGAACGACGCATCAAATTTATAAGGCAAGTGTGTGTGGTGTGTGGGCAGGTCGGTCATGGGAGACCTCGTAGAACATTCGTCGACCAAATTGGGGACGTTTTGAGAAAAGGAAAGGTCCGGAGCACCCGCAACCGGCGAGCATGTATGAAAAGAGTAATGAATGTAGAGGAAGCGCGCGAGGTTTGTAAGGATAGAAGCATGTTAGGAAAAATGATAGGAATAAAAACACTGCGATGAGATTACACTTGATTTTAATACTATGAGCGATAACAAACAAGACAAGTACGTACATTACCGATGACCATGAGCAGAGAACAGGAAGTTAAAGGGCTGACGTCTATTTGACATTACATATGTCACACTGAGCACAGACAAAATAAACTTTTAGGTTGCGTTTACATTTAAGCAATAGCTTCAACAAAGCAAATGGCATTCTATTGTCTCTGCCTACCCCGACGGGAACAAGGCGTGAGTGTATGTATGTTAATTGTATTAAATTCACTAATAGCTAATATGTATTTTTTTTTAATGGAAAATAAATTTGTTGATGACAAACCACCACACAATTATTAAATAATCAACTACTAACTTACAAAACTACCTAATTAAATAATGTAATTTGTTCTTTTATTTTTTATTTTATTTTATTTGGGGAGCTTACAGCAACATTTACAAATCGGTCAAGTAAACATAATTCTAAATGCCAATTACAAGCTTCCACATATAGAAAGAAATTTGCTTAGTCTAACTATAACTATAGATTTAGAATAGAAATACATATACAGATATAAAGATACACTTATGATACATTTTTTGATTTCGTAAAATCATTTGCCAACGCACCTTTTATGCTTTTTATACTACCACTAAAAAGATCAAATCGGTTATCACAATTATACATATTGAACACTTTGGTGACGCGCAGTATGTAACTGTTTATTCTATATTGAGAATGACTGGAAGGTACGTAAAGTAAATCATGCTTTCTTAATGTTCGATTTGGAGTTCGTAACGCAATCATGCTGAGGAGTTCAGGACAATCCACCACACTTTGGGCTATTTTTACAAGAAACCTAATATCGGTCGAGTCTCTTCTAAGCTGTAGTGGTAACAGATGAAATTTCTGACAGCGCTGAGGGTATTCAACTCTAGGTACTCTGAATTTATAACAGAGGAAACGAGTGAATTTCTTCTGAATCTTTTCTATATTATTTATATATGTGACATAACAAGGGTTCCATATTTCAGACGCGTATTCTAAGTGGGTTCACACATAAGCACAGTAAAGAACTTTCAACGTTTTCATTTGCTTGAAGTCTTGAGATGACCGGATAACAAATCCTAATGCTTTGTATGCTTTCTCAGTAATATCATTAATATGGTCACTAAATGTTAATTTGGTATCAAAGGTAACACCTAAATCTCTGATGGTATTAACACGAGATACATTTTGGCTTTTAATCTCATAGTGAAACTGAATGGGTTCCTGTTTGCGAGTAAAAGTTAATAAAAAGCATTTCGCAACATTAAGGTCGAATCTATTGAGAGCACAATATTGGTCAAGTCTCAAAAGATCTTCTTGCAGATGAAAAGCATCGCTAGTGGAACCAATAGATTTAAAGACCTTCATATCGTCAGCAAAAAGTAGAAATTTAGAATGATGAAAACAAGTGTTGATGTCGTTTATAAATATTACAAATAAAAGAGGCCCCAATAAAGACCCTTGAGGTACTCCAGATGGAATTTCAACCCAGGTCGATGAATACCCATTTAAAACTACTGATTGGGATCTATTGTAGACATATGACGTAAACCAACGGTAAAGATCCCCATGAATACCTAACGCAGATAGTTTAGCTAATAGCAAATTGTGGTCAATGCGATCGAAATCTTTACTGAAGGTATACCGTGTCAACCTGATTACCGTTATCCATTGCTTCAGTAACAAAGTCACAAAAAACGACTAGATTGGAGACTGTAGACCTACCTCTGAGAAAACCATGCTGCTGTGGAATAAATACGTGCTTAATTTCATTATATAATTGATCGAAAATGATCGTTCAAAAACTTTCGCTAATAAGCATAGCTTAGAGATGGGTCTATAGTTTTCAACCACGTTTTTTGGACATTTTTTTGTGGATGGGGGTGATATAGGCTGATTTTCACATATCAGCGACTAAACCTTCTTTTAATGAACGTTGGAATAGTATGCTGACTGGGACTGAAAGTTCTCTAGCGCAACTGGTTAAAAGAAGAGCAGGAATTGTATCAGGACCCGCTGATTTCTTAAGGTCTAATCGCTTCAACTCCTTGTACACCTGTGCTGCTGATATTTCAATTGAGAATATGCTGCATGGTGTGAAATCGATTGAGGTGGTAACGGACGGTGGCTGGGCATAAGAGGGTAAAAAAGTAGAAGAGAAATAGGTGGAGAAGAGTTGGGAACTACCTTGACCCATGTCACTAAATTGATCAGAGTAAGTCATAGTAGCCGGATATGAGGCATTACTTCTTTTACCTTTCATATAAGTCCAAAATATTTTAGGATTTTTAGTAATTAGACCTTCTATTTTGGCAATGTAATTATTATAGCAATTAAACTCTACAACACGTACTCTGTCACGAAGAATTTTAAACGTATTTGAGTCCGAAACATTACCGTAGGTTTTAGTTTTCTTTAAATATTTGTATTTTTCTTTAACGATTTTAATAAGAGAGGAACTGTACCATGGGGGATATCTAGAATCTTTAATTTTACGTGTAGGAATAAATTTATTGCGTAAATTGTACAAGGTTGAGTAAAAATAATTTACCGCATCCTCCACTGTACCCAGGTTAAGAAGAATTTCCCAATCCATATCTGATAAATGACTAATAATTTTATCATACTCACCACGGCAGTATGTGTAAATAGTTCGTTTAGGTACTTCTAGCGCGTCTAGTTCAACAAAGTGAGGCTCAATAATTAAACTAGGATGAAGCGGGTCTTCAGGTACTAGTGGGGCAGGGCAAACAAGTACAGAGACAAAGTCGTTACAAAACACTAGGTCCAAAACTCCTTCTATGCTGTTTTTATGGGCGTTAAATTGGTACAGATTACATTCATTCGTTAAATCTATGAACTCCAGCCTCATTCTATTAGAATCCGCGATACCTGATGGCTTGAAACCCATTGTCTCCGTGCCACACTGTACCCACTGTATGTCACTCATGTTGAAATCCCCCACTATAAGGAATTTGTCAAGGGAGTTGTTACTGACAATATTTTTTAGATTAGCACAAATATTATTCAATTGCTGAGCAAAAGAATTTCCTCTCTTTTGAGTACACAAATATAAAACACAAATATTTAAAGAAAGGGTTACCCGTCGTTTATTGCGCATTTTAACAGTGACCCATATATCCTCTGCGCTGGAGTTCCACTCGAAATTTCAAAAATTTGATAAATGTCTTAAAACCGCTATAGCTACACCTCAACCTTTTCTTTGACCCGTGAGCGCATAGTTGCGATCATTCCTATAGACTATGTAACGATTCAACCGAACAATTCACTGTCAAATATACTACTCAATAACCAAGTCTCTGTCAGTAAAATAATATCGTAGTTATTGATTGTAATATTTCACCGGAATACTGTGGTTTTAGTTCGAAGTCCTCGGCAATTTTGATAATAAACCACTAAATTAGAAATCACGGTGAAAATCTTTAATAATAACGAACTGTATTAATAAACATTTAACTCCACAATCTAGGTAAAACCAACACCAGTCATTCACAATAAACGCAACAAAATTTAGAATAATGATATAAAACAATAGTACTACTAAGCCGAATAAAACCTTATTACAATTACATATAAAAGTTGAAGTTAGAATCTGTAATAAAAATGTAGGCAATTTGCAACAAAGTTGCACACAATGGGTTCGGCGTGCGTTAATAGCTTTGTAGATCAAAGAGATATTATTCATTAGTAAACAACCTGCGATTCTCAAACTTGTATGAAATATTGAAAAAATTATTATAATATAACTAGCGTATCCGAAAAATAATTAAATGCGTATTTGTAGAAAATAATTAACTAGATCAGTTTGAGTAAATCTTTTTCGGATTTGATAGCAATTATTTTCGACTCCGGGTTTTTTCGAGCATATGTCTTGGCGTTTTTTACCCAAACGAAAGCGTATTGCCGTTCGTTTCTTATATCCTTGGCCGTTTTTAATAATATCTTGTTAGCAACTGTCAGGTGATCGTTAAAGATATTATGAGATCCACTTAAGTCAATATCGACTGGTCGAAGTTTTCCGAACGCTCGAGCTGCCGCAATAAAGTCTTCTTTCATGTAGCGATCAATGCGATAGCGCATAATTATGTCTTTTGTCAACAAAAGACACAATTATTGGTTTAGGTGCATCAGTATTCTTTGAAGGTACCCTGGCAAGAAAGTTAATGTCTTTTTTGGTGATGCAGTGTTGTACCTTGGCTCCTATTTTTGTGAGTACTTCAAAAAGATTTTCACGGTCCTTCATGGGCACCCCTTTAATTTCAGCATTGTTAAGCCGCATCCATTGATCCTGTTCAATCAGCTCATGCTCCAAATGGGAAAGCTTGTCCTTTAGCTGCTTAACATTGGCTTGCGTCGACTGCTCATTTACTTGAACCTTTTCTTCCAGAGCCTTGAGTCTCTCGAAGTAAAGACCAACAAAGTCTTTTAAATCACAAATTTCTGCCTTGATAGTACTCACTTCTGCAACAGTTTCAGATATAGTGCCGATTTTTAAATTCATAACATTTAATTTTTCCATAACCTGCTCAAGAGTAACCGGTTTGGGAGATCCGCTTCGACCAGCTTGACAATCCAATTTAGAAGAAGTTAGGCAACAAGGTGTAATTTTGCATGACTTGCATTCTAGACACTTCCAGGTGGCTTGCCGATCTGCCCCAAGTTTCCGATATCCCGTTTCGGTCACTCATGGAGCATTGAAAGTCCAAAAATTTGGAGCAACAGCTACATTGGACAGTATCATGGCGTCTTCACCACAGCGCGCGCACATAACCATGATAGCAATAAATTTAATTAATGCACGTACTAAGCTACAAAAGTTTGAGAAACACTGGCAACAAGTCAGACACGCACTCCGATTGTAACCGACGAGTAACCGCACAAAACAGGTGACCGTTCGCAATGATAGCACGAAGATTACTGAAAAAGAAAAATAGGCATTGTTTGGTAATTAATGTCAACAAAAGGAGCTTATTAGGAATAGCCAAAATATTTTCGTTGACGGCATTTGAAGGCTTCACGAAATTTGTCATGTGAAGAAACCTGACCTATTTCAAATTCAGCAAACCATCGCCTCACGGTGCTTAAGCAAGGTGCTTCTTTCCCAAAAGCATTTTGAAGACGAGCGGCACAGTCTTGCGGAGAGAGAGAGAATTTTTAAAATCATAAAAAATCATTGCTCTAAAATCTTTTCGACTTAATTCTATTTTCGTTGCGAACGTAGAACTTTGATGTGTTATAAAAAACAGTTAGAACTTTGATGTGTTATAAAAAACAATTGACAAATGATTTCCCTCCAATTGCTTTTTTTTATTACTAAGAAGGTTGCAACGTTACAAAAAAATATAACATTCGAAATTCAAACAGTTAAAATTTTTAGTGTGCCCCATGTATAACCGAATAAATAAAAATAAATAAAATTAACTTCTTTTATTTTACTCTTACAAATAATTCAAATTCAAATATTTTTATTCAAAATAGGATTTAAAATCACTTATTGAACGTCAAAAACTACCACCCATTCAAAAGAGACTGCCTCAGACCTGAGAAGAATGGGCGCAAGAAACTCAGCGGGCTTTTTTTATTTATTTTTTAATATAAAATATGGATTACAATGTAATATCGTACAATAAACATTTATAATTAAAGAGCCTGAGGGTGTTCGCTTTATTTTCATACTAGCTGACCCGGCAAACGTTGTTTTGCCATTTAAAGTATAATTCACGCGATAGTTTTATAAGTAATAAAATATTGCCTATATTATAGCCTGTACATCATTTTGTTCTATTGTCAATAGTTTTTGCAGCGCACGCAAAAATAGGTTTTCGATTTTACACCTTGTGTTATAAAAAAGCAATTTTATTACGGATCCCTAATTTTGAAAAAAAAACATAGCCTATAGCCTTCCTCGATAAATGGACTACCCAACACTGAAAGCATCATTCAAATCGGACCAGTAGTACCAGAGATTAGCGCGTTCATACAAACAAACAAACACTGCAGCTTTATAATATTAGTATAGATATAATATCAGCTTTATTTTCCTAATCTATTAATTTTACAGAGAACGCACACAAAGAGAATTGCCGATGCAAATGATATCAAGCGAAGATGAGGGCCCATGCTACATTGACTCTGAAACACCAGTGGATTGGATCAAAGTATTATCAGAACAGAAGAGTAAGGGAATTGTGTTAAACTCTAGGAAAGATCTCCTTAATGACAACTCAGCCAGTGGAAATACTTCGTGTAGTGAACAGGACAATGTTATTGATAAGAAGACAAAAAAGAAAAAGGCTGAGGAAATCAAACCATTGAAGCATCCTATGTCGAAAATTCCTACTAATGTTAAGAGGGTTGGTATTATATTTTTGTACTAGTCTGTTGATTTCCGTCGTAGATTTGGGCGTATCTTTTATGGAAAAGGAGGACAAACGAGCGTACGGGTCACTTGGTGTTAAGTGATCACCGCCGCTCACATTCTCTTGCAACACCAGAGGAATCACAGGAGCGCTGCCGGCCTTTAAGGAAGGTGTACGCGCTTTTTTTGAAGGTACCCATATCGTATCGTCCTGGAAACACCGCACATGGAAGCTCATTCCACAGCTTTGTAGTTCGTGGAAGAAAGCTCCTTGAAAAGCGCACAGTGGAGGACTGACACACATGCAGATGTTGGGGATGATATCCTAATTTATGCAATACTACGCAACGCAAGGGATCCAGCCATTCACAGAGCACTTAACTTTTTTGTTTGTGAATTGATTAAGATGAAACAAACTATAACATGGGAATCTTCGCCCCACTACATCAGTGAAAACCATATTGAAATCGGTTTATTCGTTTTTGAGATTAATGGACATACCTACACAGATAGACAAAAACTCGAAAATATTAATGGCCTCTGGACAATAAATTTGTTTTCAATTGTTCAAATAATGATTTTTAAGTAACATTAGACAGGAACTGACATGTAAGTACTAATTGGAAGGCGATTATTTTGTAAAAACACATTCGGTAGCTATTTTCGCAGTTCCAAAAAGCATACCGCTTTGGAAACAAATGGCGCTCTGGGAGAGAATAAGCGGCGCATAAAACTCTTCCATCATTTTATTTGTTTGCGCTCTATTTAATAAAATATACACTATTGTACTGTCATTGCTATTACTATAGAATAGTCATAATCTAGTCCCAGGCTGTCCGATCATTTAGATTTTACATATTCAGCTGTGGAGTAGTAGGAATTACACATTACTGCTTCACGGCAGAAATAGGCGCCGTTGTGGTATTCATAATCTAGCCGGCATCTTGGGCAAAGGAGCCTCCGACTGGTAATAAGTAAAAAGTCACGAGGTACTTTTCGCAACTAGAGGAATACAGCGCTCCTATTTTGCGTGGTTGAGTGTGTTAATCTTGCCATCCCAAGTCCAAAGTAGCTTATGGATGACCACGAAAAGAGTACTCTGTGACTCTGGGTGTTTGGCTCGGTATGTGGGGCCACACTCCCACACTCCAGAATGTGTGCCCCCTGCTCTTGCTCCTACATGCAGGACCTGCACAGGGCCTGTCGGTGATACCTATATTAAACAGATGCTTGTTAAAAGGACCGTATACAGAGATATTAAAAAATTACTCAAATGAGTTATATATCGTTATAGTACTGGTGACCCAACTTTGAAACTGATCACTTTATTTAGGTTTCCGTGCATGAAGTGTTAGCAAGTGAACCATACTTGTATTTTTATATTATACAGCGGAGTCTTAAGTATTCTTAAATTCAATAAATCACTGTGTTTATTGAATTTGTTAGAAACTGTCATAACATTAATGTTAACACCAGGAACAGACATAAGCTTATATATAGTAAGACTTGTGGGGCGATGTATATGCCTGTAAAACAAGATCCCAGAAAATGTTCAAAACAAAAGTATTACGTTACTCAAAAGAATTGTTAAAAGCGTTGGTAGAGATTACTATAACATAAATGACTTTCTTAATGATACCACAAATTGGGAATGGAGCGACCGCCCTCAGGCTATTAAATAATAAGTTTAATTGTACAATGTTACTTTGAAAACATATTTTTTTCTTCTCAGGCCTGAGGCATTCATTTTGGAATGGGTGGTAGTTTTTTTGACTTTCAATAAGTGATGTCACATCCTATTTTGAATAAATATATTTAAATTAAAAAAATCAGTACATCAAAAATCACAAGTACCTAAAGATAGTCTATTGTATTGTGTTAACATTATAAATTAGTCTCTATCTCGAAAAATATACTTACATAAATGTTATGCATAATTTTATGAAATTTTGAATAGATCTAAGAAAGAAAATTGCCAAATCATAATGCGAATAATTCGCCAAGCATCTTTTCACAGCCTTACCTATCAGGTCTTTTTTTTATGGAATAGGAGGACAAACGAGCGTACGGGTCACCTGGTGCTAAGTGATCACCGCCGCCCAGATTATCTTGCAACACCAGAGGAATCACAAGAGCGTTGCCGGCCTTTAAGGAAGGTGTACGCGCTTTTTTTGAAGGTACCCATGTCGTATCGTCCCGGAAACGCCGCACAAGGAAGCTCATTCCACAGCTTTGCAGTACGTGGAAGAAAGCTCCTTGAAAACCGCACTGTGGACGACCGCCACACATCCAGATGGTGGGGATGATATCCTAACTTGTGGCGTGTCGTGCGAAGGTGGAATTCGGCGGCAGGAAGGTCCAAAGTAAACCGAAACAAAGGTAATAAATAGGTTATTTACTTAGGAGAAATTAGCTGACAAGCGTAATATTATGTTTTCTATATGTGGAAGGCAATATCAGGCAATGAGCTGAGCTCGTTGGAGACGATTCTTGAGTCGTGGGAGGGGGATATTGAAGTAGCTTGCAACACTCAGGACCCTGTAGATGGCAACACCGCGTTGCATAAGGCGGCCATTGCTGCTAAGCCGGATATGGTGCTGTGAGTATGAACTTCTTTTGTAATTGAACTAGCAACCTTTTCAGAAATAAAAAATTGCGTGTGTACAAAGTACACATGTCAGAAGTGAAACCTGCATTGTGCATGAACCTCTAATCTGCATATGAAGTCCTGGT
>CATIXN010000582.1:0-16319 GCA_949711725.1 Leptidea reali | reverse complement strand
TTTTTTTTTTGGTAAAGCATAAGCGCACTTTAGTTGTTTATTGCCTGATGGACAACAAGGTTCATATGTGAATGATCTTTAATAACAGAAAAGAACAATGGATATGGTAATCCCAATTAAATTATATTTTCTGTATTTATATATTGTTTAGTTGTAGAAATTAGTGTGAGAAAATATGAGTTGAGCCTTGCAATTTTCACTCTTTTAAATTCAGAAGAAATAAAATCTGGGTCTGAAACACAAAAACACGTCATCAAACAGCATCATAAAGGCATCTATTTTTGGAAGATTATCTGATTGGGTTTTAACAAATGCACTTTAAGTCATTGTATATTATTATTATTAAATTATACAGATCATTGAATAATAAAAAATTAACATATTATTTAATATATCGCTAACCACCGAATAATATAAGTAAAATAAGAATATCTATTAAGAATATTACGTCTTCACTATCTACATGATTCCTTCCTCTTGTTCTAAATCGACATTTCTCATTTATTCCCTATGAATTTTCCAGCATTCTTCTAGTCGACTCAAAAGCACGCGAGAATATTTCTAGTGACGCTGTCCTTGGTATGTCCAGCCGGAATACAGCAGCAGTAGGAACTCCTAAATTCTCCGAACGAGCTTATAGAGCCTTGACAAATTTCGAAGTCTAGAACTTGTCCTTTCTAGGTCATTAGCACGTAAGCCTTCAATCCTGCTGGACGAGGTTGGTCACTTAGAACTACCTTCAAATTGCACTGACCTTCCAAAAGTATCATGTGTTCATCGATTGAATAGTTACCAGCATCAATCTCTAGGCAACTGCAGGTATCTTTTTCGGACGGCATCGATAACAGGCTGCAGTGTATGTGGGTGCACCCTCTATGAAGTCTGTCAGATGAGCAATACAGCCGCAGTTCAGCCAACTTCTTGCGGATTGGACTGTACATAGGACTAGGAAACGAACCTGGTCAAGTTGCACCGCTGTAATCCGGTCGTTATCTATGGTTTTATAAATATCTTATAATATTAAAATTACTAAACTCTATTTAGGAAAAAATGTGAACAAGAAAAGAAAGGCAACAATAATTAATCTTAAACAACAAAATAATTTTAATTCCTATTATCTAAATATTCGCCTGCAAGCCCGTGATTCCGACTGTTTCTCTCTCTATGGGCATTTAGAGGCTTCATATTCATATAATTTGCTTCTAACATTTGCGTGAGCAGCGGCAGCATATCTCCTTCTGGGACGTGTAGGTTAAGAGGCTGAAAAACAACATTGAAAAACAACTTGAATAAAAAATAAAATAGAAAAAAAAACGGCTAAGTGCGGGTCGGACTCACTCACGAAGAGTTCCGTACCATTATTTATAAAATCACGTTTGTTGTGTTAAATGAGACCTTTAAATATATATTTTATTCTGTTTTTGACTGTTGTTATAATAGCGGCAACAGAAATACATCATCTGTAAAAATTTCAACTGTCTCATTATCACGGTTCTTAAGATACTCTGGTGAGAGACGGGCAGAGTACGGACGTACAGCGGAGTACAGGATTCCTAGGAACCCTAATAATAGTAGTAATAATAGTTATAAATTACATCTACCAGAAAATGCCTCAGTAACATATACTTGCAAAGTGTGGCTGGAAGAGGAGTCAAGAGTTCTTACTGCCTGGGTTCTGTATACTCAACAATTTCATCGCTTAAGTCCTAACTAAGAAGCTGTGAAATATTCGGTGATTGGAATCATGAAATATTTAAAATAAACTATATTCGATCGCATATATAGTTATATAAAAATACTGTATCATAATAAAAACTATAATTATTGAAAAAAATTTTTGAACACAACTACGTATTGAGTACAACTAAGGCTAGCACTCTGGCCCCATTCTGACGTTCACCAAAACTATGACCCATTATCGACAGGCCCTGTAACTGCCAATGGGTCTTTATTTAACTGGAGCCGACCTCCGAGAATCAGCAGCAGCTATCTTGGCTAAATGTTTTCTATCAAACCATACCTGCAAAATATATATAATCATGAGTTTTTGATGTCACTACAATATTTAAGTTTTAATTACTTTATTAAACACGCATCTTTTGCCATTGCTGAATAGGTTTTGTGCAACCTTCCATAGAGTTCAGTATAATGCACAATTCTTCCCATAGCCTCCTTGCCTCGGCACTTTCTTCGATACTCCTCAACCTCCCGCGGGTTTTACCCGCAGGGATTTATTCTTACGCTTCAAGAAATTGAGAAGGGTGTCGATTTGCTCGGGAGTAGCCGAACCCGTATGTGGAGCTATTTGAAAAGATGGATTTTTGATGTTTGAATATATTTAAATGAAAAAATAAATAAGTATATTGCTAATATCAGACATTTTTGGTTGTCATTACTTATGATTCCGAACAACAAGAGACTCTGTTGCCTGAAGATGATGGATGTGACGTAGTTCGCCCGTGCTTTCAAAATGACGTCTAAGTTTTTCGTGTGAGATAGCTGACCGTCTAAAATCAGCATTACTAGATAATCTCTTCTGATGGATCTCATCGGATGGCTTGGTGTGGCTTAGAAAATGTTCAAACCACTGGGTAAAAACTTCTAGTTTCATCCACCCTGATGCATTGCAGGCCAGACTCTGGGTGTGCCCCCTCCATGAGCTCAATCTTCATACGGACCCTTAGAAAACAAAATTGGTGGAACATAAGTTCCGGAAGCAGATATGCAAATAGCTGCCATTGTAGTGACTCCTCGATCAGCTGATTTGACCTGTGCTACTGGTTTTCGTCCAGTTTTAGCAAACACCTTATTCTTTTTAGTTGGAATTGTACAGTACTGTTTATTGTTTTATCTTTTTTAAGTTAAAAATGTTACTAATGTATAATTTTAGTTTCTAAGAATTAAAGCCTATAAAATTTGCAACAAAACGTTTTTAATCTTAAATCTCTACCTTCTATAGTTAAGAAAAAAAAATAATTGGAAAAGTGTGATACTAACTTTTGCAGGCCAGTGTAGATTGTTTAGTAACACTTACTTTGAGCCCAATGTTTGTTTCCATGTACTGCTTAAAGAGGAGGGAGTTATTAGCAAATATATTGGTATATAAACATAATATAGTATATATCTGTGCAAATCATAAACAACAACCTGGCATATTTGGCTCACCGAATCCATGTCCCATTACAGCAATGACCTTTAAGTAATTTTGGGATAATATGCCAGCTGTTGGTGGCCCACCACCATTTCCAGTGGCAGATCGAAGCGCTGCTGCATTGGCTTTTTTCGCCAAGTATTTTTTATCGGCCCACACCTTAGCAACAAACATGAAACGAAATGTTCATAAATTAAAACAGTTATACATACTGTTAGTGATTATAAGATAATTTAACTTAATATTTAAAATTCTTCCACTGCTGCACAGTTTTGACAGCACCTCCAAGGCTATTTAAATAGCTTGTGATACCATCCCACAATCTTTATGATTGAACACGCCCCTCTACGCTATGTATAAGGCCACGGGCTAAATCTGGATTTTTCATCATAAAACCCATAAGGGTTTCGATTTGAGTACCCGTGGCAGACATTTTATTTAAACTGTAAAAAATATTTTAAAAATTATGTTTCTAAAATCTATATGTAGGTATTTTTTCTTTAATATTAATAATTAAATAAAACTTACTTACTTTAAAACATTTATTTTACTACTGAAAAACTTTAAACTAAAAACCGCGACACTAGATTAAATTAAAATATAATGACATGTAATGTCAAATTTAATAAAAATTGCATATATTCTTGCAGGAAAATAGGATTTCTTAAAAATATATATTTAAACTTAATATAAAGCAATCCCACTATTTAAATACATGTTAACGAAACGAAAAACTTATTTTTAAATTTGTTATCGGTTTTCGCACAATTTATCGGTAATATACGTATATTCATATCATCTCATCTTCATAATCTCTTATATTCATATCATCTTTGTGCAATTTTTTATGTCTATGGTTCCGAAACGAACTACGTCCGCACTAGTCGGATCCGAAGTACTTTGGTAATAGGATTTAATTCGAAGTTCGTCGTTCTTTCGTTTCGGACCGAAACTACGTATTTCGATTTTCGTAATAGGGCTCCTGGTTGGATTGTTAAGACGTTTATTATAACTGCATCGTCAGCACGCGTCTTACTTTTTCGGGTCAAGGAATTTATAGGTTGAAGGTCAAGACATGTCATAGTTATAATATAATTTCACTTCGCCTGTCACATATTTCAACGTTTTATTTTTAGCCAAAAAACAAGGTTTCCTTCTGCATTCATTGAAATTTTATTTTGCATCACTTTCACTGCTAATTCTTTTAAATCTTTGAACTCGTTAAATTTTAACTCTCGGACATTATAAGGATGTTGTATCTTGGCCTTTGTTTTCTTTAAAGATCTTGCCCGGCGAAAAATAGAATATATTGCCGTATGTTTTTAGCGCACTCAATGCTGCTGTGCAATGCCCACTCTTTAGGACTACAATAGTACCGCAGCGACATACTAATTACGGTTATGCCCTCCACATGTGTCCGAAAAAAACACCTCTTTAACATTAGCAGGTACATACTCAGTCAAGTATATAACAAAATCGAACCGATTTCCGAACTACCCATCTTTCCGTTTATCTCGGCTCACTCCGTCGAAAACAATAGGCTTTCTGGGCAAAGCATTTTCGTATATACATTAATTATAAACTGTTAGTTTTCTGGAATAGTATATAAGACCTACTTCGCCACTAGGTATTTGTTAAATGGACTGTAAATCAAATGTAGCTGAAATGTCTTTTCCTTTGTCTCTGAAATTTATTGTCCTTGTTTGAGCTCTCCTCGTATTTTCTCTTTTCTTCATTGCAAACTTATTTCCTGGCGATGTGCTCTTCATATTCAATTAATGAACTAAGCTTACCTCCAGCATTCGTGTATTCATATTTTGTACAAATAAGGCACTGATCCTATGTAGTAAGAAAAAAACCTAAATTAAACATCTCTACCAGACACTTTGCGGTGGGGTTGATGGGTTCTGAAACTGGATCAGTTTATCTACTATTACAAACATCGATGTAAAGCTTATGCATTTTAGCCAAGAACAGGTTGGAGTCCAAGTACCCAAGTAACATTTCATTCGGGTCTAGGTTGTAAAAATACTTTTATGGTTTTATAAGGCTCATAACAAGCTTAATACTTTACTATCCGGCCATATTAAGTAATTGAGAATGATTAATAAATCCTAAAACTATTTGTTTACTATTTAACCTTGCAGCCGCTGACAAGAGTTAAAATTAACGTTATTTTGGCTTGTGTTTTACGAGCACTATATGACTATATCCTGGATCTTATAGTTTTCGTAGACTCTTCATTCAAGTCCCGGAAAGGTAAACATCATGCTAAAGTGAGATCTAGTGGTTCAATTTGTAAATCAAATACAATCATAGTTATGGAATATTGACATTGCTTACAAGTAATTTCTAAATCTACCTGAAACTTGTACGTTGTACTTAGAGTTCTCTAGTTGTAAACCCAATAATAGTTGCATTCTCAAAAAATGCCAGTTGTTTCCACGACTTTACAGCATTAAGTACGATTATCTTACAAAATAAACCGACACAGGGTGATATCAAAAAAACGGAGAAGAAATTTTAAGCAAAAAGTGCGTAAAAGTTTCTTACCATTAATTAATACACCGGTAAGTTGTTATTGTACTGCATTGTAATGGGTAGGGCGTATAAATAACCATCAGCTGAACGTCCTGCTCGTCTCGTCCCTTAATTTCATAAAAAAAGGGAGAGGCGTTGGCGGTGAGTTTGGACATAGCGAAGGCCTTCGATCGGGTGTGGCATTAACCGCTTATAGTGAAACTTCCATCCTATGGGCTTCCTGAGAAGTTGTGCAAATGGGTCGCTAGTTTTTTGGCCGATCGGAGCATCAAGGTTGTGATCAACAGTGCATGCTCTAACTTAAAACCCATAAACGCTGGTGTCCCGCAAGGCTGCGTGCTATCCCCTACACTGTTTCTTCTGCATATCAATGATTTGCTGCAAATCAGCAGTATTCATTGCTATGCAGACGACAGCACAGGGTATGCTTCCTACACCGGCCGTACCAACATGTCCCGGGATAGCGTCGACGAGATCCGGAACAGACTTGTGTCTGAAATCGAGACTATGCTCTGGAAAGTCTCGGAATGGGGCCGACAAAATTTAGTCCAATTCAACCCCAAGAAGACACAAGTTTGTGCGTTCACCTCTAAAAAGTCTCCCTTTGTCGTATCCCCTCGATTCAACATCACTCCTCTAACTGCCACAGCCTGTATTGGCATACTTGGCGTCGATATATCGAACGACGTTCAGTTCCGTGGTCACTTGGAAGAGAAGGCCAAACTGGCCTCTAAAAAGCTTGGTGTACTCAGTAAGGCGAGACTGTACTTCAATAAAAACCCACCGCCTGCAACTTTATAAGGCGCGACTTCGGCCTCACATGGAGTACTGTTCTCACCTCTGGGCGGGTGCTCCCCAGTGCCAGCTTCTTCCATTTGACCGCATACAACGAAGAGCGGTTCGAATCATCGACGATCATGCCATCTCCGATCGGCATGATTCTTCAGCATTGCGTAGAGATGTGGGTTCTCTCTGCATCTTTTACCGCATTTATCACGGAGAGTGCTCAGAGGAGCTGTTCGGGTTGATTCCAGCGGCCAAATTCGGGTTGTTCTTAAATAATGTATTGATTATGGTAAGTTTCTTTTCCAGTACGTAATGTAGCAGACGTTCGCCTCTCTGATTTCTTTTACCATAACAATATGGTCCCATTACTAAGTTTTCGCCCTGCTTTCTTTGACCAATTTTTGCATTCAGGTCACCCATTCTAATTAGAAGTCCATTGGCGGCCATATTTTGAGCTGTGTTCAATTGATCATAAAAAGATTTTATTTCTTCTTCGGGTGCATCATTAGTTGGCGCATATACTTGTATCAATGATAGTTGTCTAGATTAAATTGAAGGTTTAGTATACATACTCTTTCCGATATTCCTTTGTAGTTCAGAATATAAGATTTAAATTTCTTTTTAATCAATAAGCCCACACCATATATCGTCGTCTCTTATGTGAAGTTTTACCCAAAATGCGGTTTTTTGCATTTTCGTATACAGAATTTCAAGAGCTATCGACTGCAAAAACTTTTATGTTCATATCTAGACAATTGACTCAGCCAGAACTATTTTTTATAATATCCTATGTGTGGGCTAGCATTCACTTGTAAAGCAAAATCTCTCATGTGCTTGAGATGACACATAAGAGGTTTCATTCACCATTTTTATTCAAATTGTTTCAAGTTACAGCTCCTATGTGATCTCAACGTATTCTAGATTTCGCGCCATTTTTAGAAAGAGAGCCTAATAACAACTAAGCAACGCATCGGAAGTGTGAAAAGATTCATTCTTATTTCTGGACACTAGAGTCGTGGGCAGAAAAGAAAACTTTTGTAAGAGCTGCTGCTGTTCGTCGAAAGATAAGACGTCGTCGCAAGGGCAGGGCTTCTACAAAAAAAGGAAGTGGCCATGATATTTTCATGAGCAAAGACCATGAAAAATACACAAAGGTGAAAGTATGTCGATTATTCTTTTTATATACACTGTGTATTGGAGAAGACACTGAAGACTCAGAAAACGCTCATAACTTGGGAAACGAATCAGGCTCTGTATCAAAGTACAAACGTCAACAAGCAGAAGTTAAAACATGACTTGGTTTGCTACCAAAAGTACCAAGCCATTATTGTCGGGCGAGTACTAAAAAGCTATACGTCGAGTCAATATTTCGCTCGGAAAAGCTCATGCACGAGGTCTACGCGGAATGGTGTACAGATAACAACTACCAAGCAGTAAGCAGACCAACTTTTGTCAAAGTTTTGAAGCAGGAAAATATTGCCATACACCATCCTCGTAAAGACCAATGTGACACTTGCTGCAGCTTTAACACGTTCCCTGCGCCATCACTTTCAAAAAACTTTCAGCTGGTGCTTTGGAGACCTAAAAGATCTCCAAACTAACCTACCATTTGGTGCGTTTGAGACCTAATCGGTCTCCTAAAGATACAGTTTTCAAAATAGTTTATATCTTCCAAAAAAACAATCAAATATATTTTGAAGTTTTTGTGGGTGAAAGATAGCCTATTGCTTTATATTTTGCTAGGTTCGCACGCAGTTATGACATTTGAATAAACTACAAATACCAAAAAATAATATCTCAGTTGTCGATTGAAAAAGTTTTATTAATTATGCAAAGTGTTTTTCATTAAAACATGGTAAGCACATTGATTGCCTGCATTGCGCGCAAATGGTAACAATTCGTTTAGTTTTTTTAGAAGCGTCAGTGCTGTTTAATGTGCGTCGTAATTTTTCGTAACAACCCACACAACGTCTTTTTTTGTCGCCACGTTGGAAAACATGATCAGTACATCTTCCTTTGGGTAATTCTGTAATAAAGTGCATTGTATAAATAAACAGCATGCAACTATGTCAGTGAAGTAAATGCGATGGAATCTAATTTTATTAGTTTCATTATTCGAGTGTCTTATGTATATTTTTGTTCTTAGGCTGTTGTTGCTTTAAAAAAATATACCGAGGTATTAAATAAAAGCTGGATGTCACAGGTCTCTTGTAAGTTTACTATAACAACGTTTTTGTTTTAATAACCGAAATTTAGGCTACCAGAAACTTACCAGAGAGTGATGTGAAACCCCCCCCTCCCCCCTGTGTAGTATAATGCTTACATAATTAAAACACTCTAGCATTAGAGATAAGAAGCAAAGCCCACCAGAAATGCTACTGAGCTAAGACAATCTCAAACACAACCAAAAATTTTAATAATAATTTTAATAATTAATAATATAATGTTCAGTAAACTCGAATGATTAAAGTGCATAATATGCTCAGTTTCATGTAAAGCGTGCTGCAGTTAGTTGACAATGCTAAGCTTACGCGTTGTCTGGAACCATTACCTAAGTTTCTGGAGAGATTTTAGCTACCTTTATGAGCAAGAACAGTTTGTTTTCGAAGAACTGTTAGGTATGTTGACCACGGCAATCTTCTGACACCACCACGCTTGCCATCGGATTTATCCGCATACCCTTGAACCTAAACGGTTATGTTAAGAACAAATTAAGATGTGTTTCCTCAAAAAAATGGACTACAACATGATACCTACTCTACAAAAATGGTGAGAAAACGCAGTAGGTATGTACACAAGTATGTGTCTAGTATTTTGAGCACTCTTAGGCAAGAGGGATGGCCTAGTGTATCTGCTTTACATTAGATATCAGGTCAGAAGAAACCTGCAGGTTTTATATACACGCTTGTTGTCACACGAGTTGTATTAAAAATAGTAATTTGTGCAATAGTAAGTTAATCATACCAGTTCCAGAAATTTTTCGGCCTCCGAATGTTTCGATTATTGATTCTGTGAATTCTTTTTTTGACATTTTCTTGTCTGTATTTGCATTGTATATTATCCATGCGTTTATGAGTTCAGTACCAAATAAAAATTCCATCATCACTTTCCGCTACCACTTTAGACCTCGTCGTAAAGTAGTATAGTATGCTGACATTTGACCTGAGTAGTCTATCCCTTTTTTAGTATCATTATAAGTTAAAATGCACAGTGGATTTCTGATCATTTCATTAGTTCTCTTATGTATCTTACCTGTATCTACTAGAGACGCTTTATGTGCTTTACAGGAAGTTATCATTGAAACTTGGCGCTTATCGTGCCATTTAATAATTTTCACACCACTAGGCAGCATTATCCCTTCAACTTCGGCTTTTTTCAATTTTTTAGACATAAATTGCTTGGGAAGTCCTCTTCGGTTTGATCTTAGCGTGCAAGAGAAGAATAAAAGTTATCGGCTACTAAAACTCGTCCTTCATTTTCTAGACCCTCTATGAGCTTCATAACTACATTTTTTCCATGGTTCACTTCTCTGCTATTTCCTTCTTTACCCGTAAATACTATGGTTTTTAAAGTGTACCCCTCAGGAGTACATAGTTTATATAATTTAACTCCATATTTATGCGATTTATTTTTGATGTATTGGCGAAAAATAAGTCTCCCGCGCCAGGGAATCATTGATTTGTCTATCACGATAAATTTTCCTGAAGTTAAAATATCTCTAAAACGATTATTTAACATATTAAGCATTTGTCGAATTTTGTAGTCTATCTTCAGTATCATTTCTTTCATCGCTGAAATGCCAAAACTTTAGAAGCAAGATAAATCTATCTCTTCCCATGAGAGAGCATATATATTCATTTCTGTAAATGGATTTCTTCGACCAATAATCGTGAAAATGTGGAACCTTATTTAAGCCCATCGTAAGTATGACACTGAAAAACGCATTTCATTTGCATCTGTAGGCTTCCAAGCTTTAGAGCGTGATTTTGCTGTTATTTATTTTTCTAATAAATATTTATCTGCGTATTTATTAGTTTCTTCTACTATTTTATCAATAATATCGTCAGTTAGAAACAAACTATAAATATCGACGGGCAATTTATTACGAATAGGTACATTTGTCACGCTATCAAGTTTGCTCTCATCGAAGCTCACTACGTCATTGTCGGGAATGTCAATCCAATCTTTATCACCCTCAAGCTCTCCACCCTCACTTTCTGATATATTTTCAGACATATTATCTTCATCTTCACTTATTATATCGTGTTAACGCGAGATGTAAATAATACGCACACACACATGTCAAATCACAAACTTTTATTCGTACCATATTTATGCTTAAGGCTTCATGCTAATAAAAGCTATAAAATACTACAAGCGCGTTTCATTCTTAAGCAACTACATTTACAGCGCCATCTATGATCTAGGCGGGACAACATATTATATATACTACTGTGAGCGTCGAATTACACATACCGCCCACCAAAGAACTACGTTCTTTTACAAACTACGAAAAAAAAGAAACTTACCTATATACTTTATACAGAAAAAACTCTAAACACTCTACAAACCGCCCACCGTGAGATATGGGCATAAAAATTTTAAGAATATAAAACTTACTGAATAAATACACTCCCTCATAACTCATACACTACATAAAAAAAAGAAATTTTGTTTTAACTATAAACACTAATAAAAATAAGAAAACTATATACTCTTAAACACGTCTAACTTTAAACACTACTTAATTAATACAGTAACCTAAAATAACTCATCGTGTACATACAATTATTTATCAGTGTAGTTATACAAAGTAAACGTCTCGATGTTACGTAATTCATTTAACAATGTTAGATTTAGGTAAAAAACATAATTTATTACAAGGCCTTTTATATAATCCATGCTTTGTCTTAATGGTAACTACTCGCGTGATTTGATCTTTACCAGTATGTTTTTCAATGATTCTACCCAAGAGCCATTTAGTGGGGGGAAGATTATGGTCTCTAAGTATTACTACATCATCAACTTCGGGTTCCAATTCTGTTTTGTTCCATTTATGCCGTTGGTTGAGGGTCACCAAATATTCTTCCGACCACTTTTTCCAAAAATCATGCACTAATTTTTGTGTTAGTTTCCACCTTTGCAATCCAGTAATATTTTTATTTTCATAATTTTCATCAGGAAGATTAATTAGCGGTTCCCCAACCAAGAAATGACCAGGTGTCAACGGCAAAGGATCTTCAGAGCAACTACTTAAATGTGACAAAGGGCGTGAATTTAAGCACGCTTCGATTTGACTAAGAACCGTTGACAACTCCTCAAACGTTAAAGTAGCATCACCTATAACACGTTTTAAATGTGCCTTCGTAGAACGAACCCCAGCTTCCCATAATCCTCCGAAATTAGGAGCTGATGGTGGAATAAAACTCCATGTCGTTCCATCGTTTGCTAGTAAAGCACTTATTTCGTCAGGTACCTTTGATGTGGAGCTAAGAAACATTGCTTTTAACTCTTTACTAGCTCCTACAAAATTAGTACCGTTATCACTGTACAATGTTTCACAATGACCTCTTCTCGAAACAAATCTGCGAAAAGCAGCAATAAAACCTTGGCTAGACAAATCTGACACTGCTTCGAGATGAATGGCCTTTGTGAACATACACACAAATACGCAAATATATCCCTTGAAGGATTTTGAGCCACGTCCAGGTGAAAATCTGATGTTGATACATCCAGTAAAGTCGACTCCAGTTACCTTGAAAGGTCGTATAGGTTTGAGTCTCGCTTCAGGTAACTGGCCCATTAATGGATTGTTATTTTGTTTTCTATATCGAATACACTTTACACATGATCTGTAGCACTTCTTCGCTAACTCGCGCGCTCGAATAATCCAGTACTTGGACCTTAGTAAATTTAATATTAATTGGGGCCTCCATGAAGTAATTTGATATGAGTATCACCGATTATTAACTTAGTGAGATGACTCTCACTAGGCAAAATCATAGGGTGTCTCCTATCAAATCCCACTTCAGCCTCATGGATGCGTCCACCAACTCTTAGAGTCCCTTTATCATCGATAAAGGGAGTAAGAGTGAGGAGTTTACTCGTTGAAGGCAGATCTTTGCGAGCTTTCAAAAGTTCTATTTCTTCTCCGAAGAATAATTGTTGTGTTTCACGAATGCAGTCTCTTAGTACTTCTTCTCTTTCTTTTGCCGTAACAACAATAGTTATATCCTTTGGTCTATCTTCCACTTTTAATTTGTAATGTAAAACTCTCTTACAATAAGATAGAACTCTCAGCATTCGTGGTAAACTCGAAAATCTTAACCAAATAAACTGCTCTTGAGGCACAACGGATGCTATAAAGGCTTTAACAGGTCTCATTTCTTCGGCTGTGTCAAAAGTTTTACAGTTCTCGCCGATATACTCTTCCTCTCGTAACCAGTGCGGACCATGCCACCACAAACTGTTTTTAATCAACTCAGCTACTGACATTCCACGCGAGGCGCAGTCAGCAGGATTCTGGTGAGTAGAAACATGATTCCACTGTTCTCTGTCTAATATTGTAAGAATTTCAGAGACCCTATTACTGACAAAAGTGGTCCATCGATTCGGTTCTCCGGAAATCCACGCTAGCACGACTGTACTATCTGACCAAGCCCGCAGATTTTCTTTGGGAACATTCATCACTTGTGAGACGTCAAATACTAACTTAGCAGCAAGTAAGGCAGCACATAGCTCCATACGTGGAATCGAAATTTCCTTTTCCACCGGTGCTACTTTAGTTTTAGCTGTTACCAAATTAACCTCAACATTACCATTACTGTTCTTAGATTTAATATAGACTACAGCAGCATAACCTATCTGCGAAGCATCAGCAAAAGTATGTAGCTCGATATCGTCGTTACGTCTCGTTCGCAGCCATCTCGGTATTTTCACCAATTGGACATTAGCTAAATCATCTCGAAAGCTATGCCATTCTCTCATCAACTCCTCAGGTAAGCTATCATCCCAACTCAGGCCCGATTTCCATAGCTTTTGTATGAAATACCTCGCCTTTATAATTATAGGTGCGATCCAGCCCATCGGATCATACAACCTAGCTATGTCAGATAATACGTTTCTTTTCGTCAGTGTCTCCATATTCTCAGGCAAATGCAAATTATATTCGAAATTATCAGAATTATTATTCCATCCAATTCCTAAAACCTTAACCATGTCGTTGTGTTTAAATACGACTGACTGATCTTTATTTTGGCACTCTATACTTATATAATTAAGTAAGTCTTTACAATTCGTACTCCACTTCTGTAACTCAAATCCACCAGCTTTCATCAACTCACTCATTTGGTCATAAATCTCAATGGCTTCAGGTACATCTTCACATCCTGTGAGCAGGTCATCCATATAATAGTCCTGTAAAGTAATTTGAGCAGCAATTGGATACCTCTCACCCACATCCTTGGCCAACTGTTGCAGAGATTTTACCGCTAAATATGGTGCACATGCCGTTCCAAATGTAAGTCTTAATAAGCGATAATGCTTAACTGGACCATTTGCGATCGGTCGCCACAATATTCTTTGGAAATCTGCATCTGTAGCGCTGACCTTCACTTGCCGATACATTTGTTTAAGGTCCGCCACTATGGCATAATTGTATCGCCTCCACCTCATTAAAATATGCCTCAAATCAAACTGAAGTTTGGGACCAACAAGGAGATTATCATTCAAGGATACATTATTCGTACCTTTACAGGACGCGTTAAAAACAACTCTCAATTTTGTCGTCTCCTTATCCTCCCTTACTACTGCATGATGTGGAAGATACATCACCAACTCATCGTCAATCTCACTTCGCTCTACAATTTCTTCCATATGACCTTGTACCACATAATCCTCCAAAACCCTTTTATACTCCTCATGTAGCTTTGGATTTTTATGTAGCCGTTTCTCTAAAGACTTTAACATGCGTGTAGATATTTCATATGACTTTCCCTTAAAACACTCTGGATTAGGACCGTTAAATGGTAATCTGACTTCATAACGCCCACTACTATCTCTCTCAGTCGTATTTTCAAATATCTCTTCACATCTTAATTCTGTTCTTGTCATTCTCTTCCCAATAAAATCAGGCTCCCTTTCGATCTCCCAAAACTGTTTTAATAACTCATCTTCTTTCACTTGGACGGGTAAGCTAACAACTCTTTGATTGCTGGATGAAACATCCAGCTGTACCTTTCCCGACAAAATCCATCCGAATTGAGTATTTTGCGCGATCGGCCCACTCATTGTTGGATGTTTCATCAAGCCCTCCATAATTATTAGGCCGTAGACATCAGCTCCTAAAATCATATCAATTTTACCAGGAGATCCGTATTGTGGATCTGCTAAATTCAAACTATTAATCTCTGGCCAATTAGGAATCAACATATCTCTACATGGTATAAGTGATGTTACTTTTTTTAAAACAAATGCATTAACAATTACTGAAAATTCAATATTATTTAGTGACTCTAACTCGACAGAAATCATACTTTTAGCTTGAGTTATCTCTCCACCTATCCCTGATATAACCCCATTAACAAATGTCTTTTTAAGACCCAAAAACTGCGTAATCTCCTCAGTTATAAATGATGACTCGGACCCCTGATCTATTAAAACTCTTACTATTAATGACTTACCCTTATGAGACCTTACTCTAACTAAAGCCGTAGCTAATAACACTCTACATACTCGTTGCTCAGCAGAAAAATGTGCTACGGCTTTCGTTACTTCTGTTTTCTCAGACAAAACCTGATTTGTCATTTTCTCATAGTGAAGCATCATGTGATATCTCCTACCACATTTTCGACAGCATATCGGATGCCGGCATTTCCTCACTGCATGACTTGACGCTAAGCAGTTGAAACAGAATCCCCTTGTTCTCACAAACTCTGTTCTCTCTTCCGGGGTTAGTTTTTCAAACTGCTTACACTGATAAAGTGCATGTGCTCCTTTACACATCACGCATACTCTCTCTTTCTCATTGTGATTATTAACACTCTTCTCATCAACTGCAGCATGAAATACCTTTTTACTAGGTGAGTGTTTAAAACTTTTGGGTACAGGTTTGCCACTATCCCACATCTCCAATGTCCTGAATCGCGTCTCCAAAAAGTTTCTCAACTGCGCCCAGGTGGGTAAATCCTCACTCTCATTTTGACTTACCTGTAGTTCCCATACCTTCCTCGTCTCTGAATCTAATCTAGTAAGAACCAAGTAGTTTACTATAGGATCCCACGTAGACGTATCTATTAATAAATTTTGAAGGGATTTTAAACAGGCAGCTGTAGTGTCCAATAAATGATTTATACCTGTGGCTGACTCTATACTTAAACTTTTCTGTCCAAACAAATGTTTCATAACTTCATTACAGTTATATCTTTTATTAGTATAACGTCGTGTTAATTGTTTCCATGCCTCTTCGTAATTAGAATCAGTCGTTGAAAGACTTTTGAGCAACTGTTCTGCTTCTCCACTCAGACTACTCTTTAAATAATGTAATTTCTGAACAGCATTTAAAGATTGATTTGTATGTATAAGAGATAAAAACATATCATGGAAAGCCTGCCAATCTTCATAAATACCAGAAAATCGTGGCAGCTGTATTTGCGGTAGCTTAACATCAGTATTTAAAACTGCAGTCGTAGCTGCTCCAGTCACACCAGACCCTCCCGTATTTATTTGTAACTTTCGCATATCTTCCTTCATGCGTGTTTTATAATCTATGTGTCATCAAAATCACTATACAAATTATCCTTAAAATATGATATCTCAGATTTATTTCCTTTATCTACACTAC